>APFE031082857.1:0-14729 GCA_000404065.3 Pinus taeda | reverse complement strand
CCGGAATTCATTTTTTTGCCCCTTTCTTCCTCTCTCCTCTCTTTCTCCTTTTCTTTTTCTTTGTGCACGTTAGTCTCCTAACGATGCGGTGGGTGCATATGCACTAGAGCTCTTGTGGCAGCCTACAGAATGTTTCAGAGCTTATGCTAGTGTAACTTTTCATTATTTTTTTAATAAAAAGTTACTGTTTTTTCCTTTGGAAAAAGGTATTACAATATTCAATATAAATTTGTTTTGACTAAATATTCTCTCTAACAAAGTGAAACTATGTATCACTATGCTTTGAGTTTTTATGAAACACTCGATTGTTTGCAAGTTGTCTTGAGATTTGATTGTCACATTTGATAACTATAGGATCCTTTTTCTCTCCTCCGGCATCATGAAGAAGTATCCTCAACCAAACTTCCTTAAACAGTGTTGCACATACTGCTTGATACTCTGCTTCTTCTAAAGAAAAGGTTACATTGTTCTTCTTCTTGTTGCTCAATGAAATGGCCCGAGACCCAATGTTGAATGCATAACATGTTATGGATCGTCTATCATTCATATTTCCAGCCCAATCTGAAACTGAAAAACCTGTCAATCTAAAATCAAATGAATCAGTATATTTGATAACAATGTCCAAGGTTCCTTGAATATACCCTAAGACACCATTCGCTTCCACCCAATGACTCTCAAGAGGCTTTGACATAGATTGCGCCAAAGAGCTGACTGCAAAAGCTAAATCAGGTCTAGTTGTAATTAGATAAATCAAACTCCCAACTAGTCATCTCTATAGTGTTGAATCCACCTGCTTAGAACCATGATCATTATGGAGTTTAAGATTCTATTGTAACAACGCTAAGGATGATTTTCACTGATACATGTTGAACTTTTTCAATAAGCTCCTCACATAATTTCCTCAAGACAAAAGAGTCTATCCAGAGTCCCTCCAAACTTCAAGACCCAAATAATAGTGTAACTCTCCAAGATTTGCCATATCAAAATCCTCTAACATCTAAATTTTGATTTCTTTAATGAGATCATATCCATTTTCTATAAGAATAATATCATCTACATATAAAGAAATCAAAACAATTTGCCCCATTTTCATCAAACAAAATATACATAGTAGGGTCATTCTTTCTCTGCTTATAACTATGGTGCAGGAAAAATGAATCAATTTTATCATACCATGACCTCGGTTCCTATTATAAACAATATAATGTTTTTCTCAATCTACAAGCTAAATTTTCCTCCATTGTTTCACAAACCCCTCAGGTTTGATTAAATACACTTCTTCTTTCAATTCACCATTTAAGAAAACATGTTTCACATCTAGTTTGTGTATCATCCAATGATTTATAGCAGCTAAATCAATTACCATTCTAATTGTGTTTAATTTAGCTACATGGGTGAAGGTTTCCTCATAATCTATGCCTTCCTTCTGTGAATAACCCTTTGCCACCAACCTAGGTTTACATTTGTCTATAGTACCATTGTTTGCCTTCAAGTAGTTCAACTAAATCAGAAATTTTGTTCTTAAGTATTGACTCATATTCCTCTTCCATGGATATTCTCCACTCATCATATTGACTTTCTTATTTATAATTAGAGTGTTCAACAACATTTAACATACTAGTTATAAGACCATGATCCCTATACCTTACTAGAAATTGATTTTCCCTACCTGATCTCCTTAGTGGTCAACTAACCTCAAATCTGTTTTGATCATATCTTAGTCAATATTTGGAGAAAATAATATTAGATTATAAATTAATTTAGATAAGTATATAATGAGATATTTTATATTAGTGTATGTTAGTTTTATACGAATATTATATGACCAACTATTTCAAATGTGTTTCAAATTAACACATTGAAAACTTATCTCCAAGAAGTGAATATTTTAACTCAAGTAAACTCTTGCATGTTAGGTTGGATGTTTTCTCATGGAAATCACAATGTTGGAGAAAAAATTATTAATGGAGATTTAAAAATAATATTTTTGGTAACTGCTTAATGAAAATTTGGAAACAATAAGTAACTTAAGATGTCTCTATGAGGAGTTGGACAATCACTACACCAAACATTTCTCGCTATCAAGTTGGGTTGGGAAGAGACTGTTCATCCCAACAAATAGTAGACTGTCATCATGGCTTACCTCACTCTAATTAAAAATCAACACATATTTGAAATTACATGAATGATTCAAGTAGTAGTCTTCTGCAATTGAGAAGAAGAGTTAACCTCCATAATTTGGGTTTATCACACAATCGTAGCCATGGATGACTCTTACTCTTAGACATTTTCTCTGAGATTTCAAGCGATAAGCATCTAGATCACTCCAGAAATAACTTGAACGGTTCGATCCATGCCACCTTCAACCAACTACTAGAGTTGCAAGTCTTAAATATTTTCTCCAATTTCCTCAATGCTGCAATTCCATCATTCTGAAGAAATCTTCTGAATCTTTTATAGCTTAACCTAAGTGACAATTTTCTCACTAGAGCCATGTTGTTTGAGCTAGGAAAATTAAAGTACCTATAACATCTATGGCTAGTGTATTGAAATTTCTTCAAAGATTTTTTTTGGATGTTGTTGCGTTAGGTAATGATTCTACTTCATACAATCACTTCTATCATTTAATACATGATAACAAATTATGTAGCACAATATGTTTACTCCAAATTTAGAGAAGGATGTTATAGAAGTAACCCTTACCATTTTTATGATAGTAGCGATATCAATACATGTCTCCATTATCTCCTCATCATAATAAGAATAACATTAATTCTATTATCTCTTTCTTAGTTTATTCTCTTTCGAATGAGGTAATTTCTCTTTTGGGCTATTGTTCTTAGTTTATATCTTCCACTTCTCTAATCATCTTTTTATGCAAGACAAAAATACTTTTTGCAATTGAAAATTGAGACATACACTTAAAAATTGAATGCTAAAAAATAATATAAGAAAAATCCTCAAAAAATTTACTTTAGTGAATCCGGCAGATCTTTCTACATACACTGAAGCAACAATTGGAACTTATCTATACTACCTCCTAGGAGAATTCAGATTTCTACTCAGAAATAGGGAAAAAGTAATGATAATCACAATGTGTACCTTGTGGAAGTCATCAGTTTTGGTACTTTTGTAGAATCCAATCAACATTGCAATACATATAATTAAATTTGGAAAAACATATCTATACTTTGTTAATTTTAGTGCATCGAGCGATAAATTGGAAAATCATATTGTTTTATAAAATCTAATATACATAAAATTAATGTTGTGAACTCGTAAGCATAATAGCTAAAATGGGCTTGACACACAAACATTAAGGCCTCAAGTTATCTAGAAAATATAGGCCGTTATCATATCATATAATGGGATAATTATGACTACTCATCAATATCATTACCATATATTGAATCCCATAAAATGCTTTTTCGATCAATGTCAATAGTCAAAATCTCATGTGCATAATACAACATTTTTTATATTCCCTTTTCATGGAATTTAATTTGAAGGAACTACACTTGATTCACCTTTATCTTCACTATGTCAAGCCACTTTAAGTATATATAAGTTATAGTTAATATGCTAAGTATTAAAGTTGATGTGTACTATGACTTTTAGAGTTACAATGTCTTTATCATGGCATTGTACGAGGGTGCATAGTTTCTAGAAATCATTGTGTTAAAGATCATAGTGCACTATAGTTTACCTAATTTTAGAGTTACTATGTTAAGGATTATAAAGTAATCAATGTCATTTTTTTAATGGTAATAGCGGTAAGAGGCGGCATTGTGGAAGGCTTTGTAATTCTCTAAGAGTACTTGTGATCACCCTAAATTAGGGGTTAAATGGGTTATGGGACATTTCAATTTTTTGGCATTCATAATGGCTTTTGTTTAAGGGACACATATTACATTAGATATTATAGTGGTCATAGTGGTGAAAGGGAAGAGAAATAATTAATATATAGTGCAATGAAGAGGAATATCTAATAATAAGTTTATTATAATTAGTGATTTCAAAGATAGCCCTCCAAGATTTAGTATATAGGGTTTTTTAAATGTCCAGTGTTTTGCAACTCTTAAAAATATTGAAAAAATTTATCCATAAATTTGAGATAAATAATTTATTTGTATAATGTAGCATTCAAAATTTTCTAATCTAAGATTATTTAAAAAAATATATAAATTAATTATTTTTTACTACTAATTAAAAATACTACTAATCCATATGACTTTTTTGGTTTATTAAAGAATAATACTATTAATCCATAGGAATTTTAATAGGGATTTTTGCTAGTAAACAAACTATCTTTAAATTTTATTTTAACAATTTTACTATATCACAAAAAAATACTAATTCTATTTGCTTATTCATAATTATGCAAATTCATTCTCATTATTGGAGATGTCATTGAGATGTTGTGTAGATAATGTTTCAGAGAACGTCCATGGCTTGGGCCGCTATATAGAGATTCAACTATTAAATTTACACATTAACTTTGTGCATTTTCTGTGCACTTTCATGAAAGAAATTCACGTATTTTCTTATTTTACCAACAATTTTTTAACATTTTTTTTTTAGAATCATTTTAGCTTTTTTAAATTTAATTTCTTTTAAATTTTACTTTTTGGAACATTCCAAAATGCAATTAGAATTATCCTTTCTAAATTTAGGTGTTAAGATTTTGTGTTTCAAAAATCTAATTAATACTTCTTATATTCAAGAAAAGGATTGGGTTTAGAGCTTATATATATATTCAAGAATATAAATTATTTTCTTCTTTCTAAATATTGCTCTTGTCTTTTTGTTTCTTTTAAATTTCAATAATGTAATTAATATTTGCTAAATTTAACATTTAGATGACTATTTTTGCTTTTTTGCACTTTCAAGAAGAATGTGAAGCAATTGTAGAAAATAAGAAAACAATTTTCAAATTTAAATACATGCAACTCGCCTTAAAAAGCTAATATAATTGGTGTCTTATAAAAAAGTTCCATAAATAATCTCCAACAACATTATATCAACATCACATGCTAAAACTCATAAATAATAAAAATTCATTTCAAACATTATATTCCCTACCATTATAGTCATATTCTTTATTGCTTAGCCTCCTTCCAAAGTGTTGAGGACTGGTCTCCCTGCTTTAAAAAAAAAAAATTGAAATATTAAACAACCGTACCCGTACCTGTAATACGTGTAATACGTGAAGATTGTCTTATTGGAAAGCTTGTCAAACTTGTCACTTACGAAAGACGAATCACATAGAAGAATTTAGTGTGCACATGAATAGTTGTGACATGTCAAAGGATTTATATCACGGGAGAAGCCTTACCATTATTGTAACAAGTCAAAAAAATTTATACAACACGTTATACCAACATCTTTGGTCCATTATATTGTAACAAGTCAAAATATTAAACACAGATGCATAATTAGTTGGTGTGTGTGACATTTATAATTAATGCGACTATCGGTGCTTGAGTTCATCCCACATTCAAACGAATTTATGCCAATTAATATTTATTTAACATTCAAACGAATTTATGCCAATTAGTGTTATAAACTCTCACAAGAAACGGTATATTCTTCTCTGACAATGTCAGTTTCGTTTAATGTTCATTGAATCTTCAAACTAATTTATGCCGCTTATAGTTTGTTATAAACTCTGACAAGAAACGGTATATTCTTCTGTGATGATGCCCGGTTCGTTCGCGTTCGTTATAGGTCAAGATTGTTATAATTTATGCCTAGTGTTTATAGAACCTTCAAACGGATTTATGCCGGGCGCGTGTAGTTTGTTATAAACTCTGACAAGAAAGCGATATATTACACCTTCGTTATATTACACTCCAGTATGTATGGGCGCGTGCACTCCAGTATTTATGGGTGTACAACAAAAACGTACGTGATCGTGGAGTTTGTTATATTAAAAAAACACAATCTATCACTCTAATAATGGCGTGATATATTATGGAAATTATGAAAATTGGGAGTCGATGGAAACGTTGGAAACGTTTAAAAGGCAGAAACCAAAAAAAACATGGAAAGTATATATATCCGGGCAACCCTTATCTTGATTGTAGGTACGATCAGGCCCACCTCTCGGCCTCCGTTTACATAGACTAATGTCAAAAATTATTTGTGGTCGGAAACTTTCACCGCCGGAAACTTTGTGGCCCGTAACTTTCACGTGTTACGGGAACAAGAAGGTAGCAGGCAGACTCTATCCACTATAGAGTCCAGAGTCAGTTAGATAGTTGATAGAAATCAAGGACATCTATGACAAATGCTCATCGAGAAACATAAAATATGGTCATCTCCCAACGTTTCGTTTAAATTTAAATGAAAATATGTATAATTATATTTAATTTAAATCAAAATTATTTTTTGAAATATTGTAAATTTTAAAAGTTATATAAATTATATATGTTAAAATTTTAATTTGCTTTTTATTAAAGAAGGTTGAGAATTTTGTTTTATTTTAATGTATATAAATATTAATGGTTTATTTTTTAGCATTTTTATTGTAAAAGATAAAAATATATATATATAACGAAAAGTTTTAATATAATAATTATATTATTAGTTTTAAAAATAATTTTTAATTTAAATTAGTTTTATTGTTCCTAATAAATTGAATGTGTATTTGCAATTTTAAAATTTATACTTATGATGGTTTTATAAAATTAAAATTTTAATGTTGATTCAATATAAATAAATATTAACTATTATTATTATATAGGTATTTTTATGTAACTATTATTTATATTAAATATGATTTTCTATTCTATAAATATATTGATGCTTAAAATTTATTATTATGGTATTTATTCATTTTGAAAATTTATTATTATTTTAATTTATATTATTATTAAAATACTCGTTTATAGTTAAAAAAATGAATAAATTTGTGGATAGTGTGCTTATTTTGGAATTGAGTTTCCTTGATTTTATTAGTTTATCAAATAATTATTAAGTGATAGTAAGAATATTTAACCTGTGCTAAATATTTTAGAATATTTATAGTAGTATACACAAATTAAAGACTGAGACTTATCTTGAAAGTAGTTGTGTCATTTTTCCATTTTAACTAAATTGATTATTATTTTTTTTAAATGGAATATGACTAAGTGAAATATTATGAAGTGAATGATGTTTTTTTTGGGTATGGAGAATTGATAAGCCATGATATTGGCCAGGTATTAGTAAAAAGACCTATCTATAGAATAGGAATACCCATGGCACAAGTGAGAGAAATCTGTGTGGTTACGAATATTTCCATATATTTTAAATGTAATATATATTAGCTTATACATTTTACTTCTTTTTACTATTTATGAAAGCGGAGACGAATATAAATGAAATAGTTGGTCAGTAAGCATAAATTCATAATAAGAATCTAAACTAAACTAACCTATAACTTATTTTAAACTTAAGTCCTTATAAGTTTTATATCCATAATAAGTAAATCAAAATAATTACTAACATCAATAATATCTTGAGTTTGCTAAAATTTAAAAAAATTATAAATAACTCAATTATAACTTTATTAAAAATAATTATTATAATAATTATTCAATAGATGTGTTTATTTCTGGAATTAATGGCTTCATAATTTTAATGTCATTATTTAATAGTTATGCCAATATGCATAGCTATTTCGGAATATGTATTCCAATTTTTTTATTTAATTATCAACAATTATAAATGACGGGAGAGAGAGGAAGAAAGAGAGAGATGAGGGGAGAGATACGGAAAGAGTGAGAGACATATTTACGGAATTGGAGGGGGAGAGAGTGGGAGGAAGGAACAAATACATAGAGAAATAAAGGTTGAGAGAGAGTGAGGGAGAGAGGAGAGGAGAGAAGAGAAAGAATATGAGAGGAGAGATATAGGGAGAGAAGGAGAAGAGTGAGATAGGGAGACACATAGGTGGGGGGGGAGAGAGAGAAGGAGAGAGGGAGGGAGATAGTGACAAATTTAGAGGCAAGAGAGAGGGAGAGGGTGATGGGAGGGGAAGGGGGAGGGTGGGTGAGAGAGAAAGGGAGAGAGATAGGACTCAATACAGAGATGGAGAGTTAGAGAGGGAGAGAGAGGGAGGAAAGAAGAAAGGAATAGAGGGAGAAATGTGGAGAGAGGGAGAGGGAGTGATAAGGGAGGGATGAGGAGAGAGTCAGGGAGAGAGGAGAGTTGGGGGGGGAAGAGAGGGAGGAAAGAGGGGGTGGAGAAGGGGAAGAGGGAGTGAGAGAGAGATAGATAGATATGGAGAGAGAGTGTTTATATTTTTGGGGTGAGATAAAGAGAGAGAATAAGAAAGAGACACATAGATACAAATTTAGATATTATATAATTAGCCTTGATCCATCTTAACCTTGGATCTATAAAGGGCCAAGATGGATCAAATATCTTGAGGTGAGAACCTTTACTCAAGTTTTGCAGTAAAAAAATGTTTACACCTCAAGAGATTTTATCCCCCTCGATGCTTTATATGGTTTATCTAAAAAAATGTTCATAATTTTATTAATAAAAACAAACTTACTATATAAGAAAATTGAATATGTCTAACATCTAACATCTAACATCTAACTCCTACATATATAGTGATTAAATAAAATATTGAAACAAAATTAAATGAGGAAACAAAATTACTTATAACTAATATATTTTTGTATGAGATTTATTTTATTTCTATTTTTATTTAATTTTTAATGTCTTTATATGATATTTGTTAAGGATATGATTTAGTGAAATGGTTTAAAAACAACATTTTAAAGTTAGAGAAATGCACATTCCACAAGTTTTATGAATTCAAATATTCTATAACAAGTTCAAAAAAGTAGAACATGTAAGAAATTAATATATAAGAAGTTAATATTTTCATATGAAATTTTTGGGAAATACTTTTACATTTATTTTTACTGCGATTTGTATTTTTGTATAAATAATAATTGTACTATTGTGGACTAAGTTATAATGAGGATAATTTGGTAATTGATAAATGTGCATAACCATTCAAAAAATAAAATTAAATTGAAGTTATATGACTTCATGAATATGAGTAACTTTACTGTGAATATAAAGGTTTATTATTAGATTTTAGATATAATGAGGTTTATAGAGTCAACTAAGGGAGGATAAAGGAATTTGGAACCTTTATTTAGTGTTACAAGGGCAATGGAATATAGATGTGACCAATAAATAGTTGTAATGTGTGGGGAATTTTTTTTTATAAATATTTTATGTATTGATTGTCTTTTATACTCCTCGTAATAAAATATTTTTATACTATTAATGAAAGTAACAACCTAGTGATCATGGCATAGTTTGAAAACGCAATTCCAGTTGATATGAATGATGGGTTCAAATACAAAATGAATTCAAGATAATTGTTCAGCCTTACTCCTAATTAATGGTTATTGGATTGTCTTTCTTTGAGGATGTTGCAGTTTGAAGATGGGAATAATGGAAATAAAAGCCTAACCATGGACATTAAGAAGATAACCTCAAATATAAAGTAACATACAATCAGATAATATGTTAAATTGGTCATGGTAACATATGGTAGTAAAGAAGGCACTAGTGGTTCATGCAAGATGTGAAGATGATCAGTAAACTTTCACGGTTATTCCATTGGAACAATTCATCATAATAGATATGATAAAATATTGAAATTTTTAATGTGAATTTTAATTTGTTTTAGATCTCGTATTATTTATTGTTTGTTTGTATGCATAAATATAAATTAGTTGAAATGCATGCAATATAAACTGAAAATACATACATACACTAACCAAATTAGGCACAATTTTTTCTTTGGGAAACCGTTACGGGAGAAACCTAGCTAGAAGGTGAGGTTTCTTTGATCTCTACTCTCTAACATGGAAAAATGTGTAGATACAAAGAAAGAAATAGTCTCTATAGATTTTCCTAAGACCTATGCCTTGTAAAGTTTCTACAAAATCTTAATCCCCTTTATTTTCTCTCTAACATCCCACTCCTAATTCCTTTGCTCAAAAATGGAAGAAAATATAATAGCATGAAATGGAATCCCTACCCCTCCTAGTGGCCTAGAATGTAATGTAAACTAATATCTAACTATGTGAAAGGATTGAATCCCTTAGCCCTCAATTAGAGTTACAATTTTGGACATTCTAAAGTCTTTTTGAAATTCCATACATGGCTAGCACAATATGCATGAGTAACAAGGATTAATGTGACATCGACTTGCACCATGGTAGTCAGTATGGTAGGTCAACTTGTAAGAGGCATAAATTTTGCATATAAACTTCTACTACTGGATGGTCTCGCACAAGAGATAGTTTTTTTTACCCAAAAAAAAGTGTTTAATGCCTCAAAATGTCTCTAGAAGATTTCATTCCCAAATTTTCCAAACTCAGACCCATTGATAAAAAAGACCCTACAAGCTCATTCATGTACTTCTTCCACTCGCAAAGAATTAAGATAGATAATGAACAGTATAATAATTGATTATGAATGAAGAGAAATTATAGATGAGAAATAGTATCACAATTCCCTAAATTACATATGAATGAAGTCAAAATTGGAAGAAACTTACCCCTCAAAGAATACAAAACCTATGAGAAGATAGAAAAATAAGTATAAATAAATTGGGGTTTTAATAAATGAATGATGACAACCTATTGTAGCACTCAAAACCATGATCAATCTAGAATGATGATGTGAACATAAAAGAGTAATAAATGGATACATAAAGTTAAATATGTGAATGTTTCTCAAACAAGTGTAAGAAATCATCGAGAACATGATGGAGGCTTTTGTAATTAGGGAATAGAAATGATGAAATAACTTAGCACTCTACTTGTATATCCTAAATAAGCATGTGGCAAATGATTGTGGAATCAAATATGTGTGGTAATGACTTCATATGTGGAAAAAGAAATAAACTATGTAGACTAATGAGAAAACACCTAACATAATTGAAAAAACTAGTGAGAATCAACTAAGGGAACTTGCACAAGAATGATGACCCCAGAAGTGAAAATGGGGCGAAAACATGCCCACAAGAACATGTGCATGTCCTTATGAATTCACACATGGTCCTAGTTGTCTAGGTTCTGTAAGACCCAAACTAGGCTACCTTCTTAGCATGGTTCAAAAGTGTATGCATTATTAGGAGATATCATTAGGCGATTTGAAAACCTTAACTTTATGCATTATGACAACCCTAGCTTTGTGGAATTTCAAAACCATATCAATGTGGAGTGTGAAAACTCCAATATAGTGATTTCAAATCTGAGTGCATAATTAGGCAATGTAAGTAAACAACCCATATTTACCTTGCTTAACAGATTGGCAATGTTTCTCAATGTATATTGAAGTGAAATTTGAAGACCTTAATTTTGTGCAATTTGAAAACCCTACTTTTATGGAATTTGAAAACCCTAGTATTGTAGAATTTGATGGAACAGAATTGTATGGATGTAATTTTAATTTATACCACTATGACTAATTTATTCCAAACATTGTCTATCTCTCTATTTATATTTACACAATTTCTAGTCTCTCTCTCTCTCTCTCTCCCTATATTTATATTTTCCTCTGTCTCTCATTTTCAAATAAGAACTTGATCGACTCCAATTGAAGAAATTTTATCAGCTTTCTTATCATTGGAATCTCTAACCAATGGAAAATACGACCCATGATAAATATCACCATAGTAACTATGACATACAAGAACTATGAACTTGAGAACTTTAACCCTTACGAGCTATGGCACATAATAACTATGACCTCGAGAAGTTTGACCCTCATGAACTGTGACCTTAGGAATCATTCCTTTTTTGTTCATCGTTCCCTTCTAAATTAGGAACTTTTAATTCATTTTACAAGAATCGTGACCACAAGAATTATGATGTGGGAGCCTTGACTATGAAATTAAACTAAGAGCTTTTTTTCAGTCATAGTTCTAGGGAATAATTCCTTTGTTAGCTAGGAACATTGACTCACAATAACTATAATCATTGTTTATTAGTCATAGTTATAAGACATTTATTGACTAGATAACTATTATGACCAATGACCTATAATCATCATATTGATTCATTGATTAGATTTCCTATCGTCTAGAGTAACTGTGGTAATAGTTTTCATTGGTTATAGTTAGTATGGGTTAGAGTTCCTATTGGATAGAGTTATTGAGGTCATAGTTTTTCTTGAATTGATTCCAAAATATATCATTTCAATGTATCCATTATTTAACGATGACCAGTGGGAGAACGATGAGAATTATCCACCAGGATGAAGAGTCCTTAAAATTATGTTATCCGGATGTATGCATGTATGATATTGATAATCTTGCCACTTTTCCAGTATCCTCTTCCTCCCATATTTTGGTCATCCATTTTCTGTCAAACCCTTATTCTGAAGTAATATTTGTTAGGATCACCACTATAGTTTTAAAATGGTTGATTAAGTGATATGGTGCTTTGATAAGGTAGTTTAATTATCAAATGCGATGGGATAGTTTTTTGAGTTTTAAATTTAAATTCAAAATCTTAAAGTTGCAGTATACCACCTCTCATTTGTCTCGAAGGCTATTTTAACAATTATTTGTTTAGTTCGAATTGATGCAAGGATATGGAAGAAACTAGAGCCAAGACGTAAGAAGGAGGCTCCATAATGGACATTTCACTGTAGTATATGTTTTGTGTCTTTTTCACTATTGAAAGAAGTCTTAAAATAATATCTTGAAAATTTTACGGTATTCACATTTTCTATTTAAGATATTACCTAACGACAATTTTACATGGGGTATTTTAGAAAATGAGTCTTTCATTGGCAGTTTGGACTAATCTTTGAGTACTCTCCAGTTATCAATCTCAGATATCAAGCGACCTCAAGTTTGGATAACTAATTATGGTATCTAATTACCTATTTTCTCATTCTTTTCCAAGTTCCACCAAATAAGTGTATTCAAATGTTCTACATTAATATTAGTAGGTCGATTGTTGAGTTACTACTTCGAGAAAGCATCCAATTGAGGTAAGTTTAGCCAACTTGTAGAACTATAGTGAGGACATTTTCTAAAAAAGAAAGACAATTTTTGCAGTGCAGTTCCACAGGAAGAAAGTGAAAGCTTTGTGTACACAACTAGAATCTTCATTGTCACCATGCCACTATTTTTACATATAAATTCTTCATGAATTCCTTTAAGACACCATCCTATGATAAGGGAAAGGATGTGCATACCTAAGAGACCCTCAATGAGAAACCAACATGACAATCAAAACTAGACGAAATTTTCATCCTGGCTTTTTCAGGCTACTAGAGTTTCCCTTCATTGAAAAACGCAATTCCTCCACTTGAGTAGAGGACTCCTGGTCTTTTCAGACTCATTGGAAAAAGCAATGGTTAAATGATGACCACTTCAATCAAAATTTTCTTTGAGAAGAATATTCTTCGAATTTAATTTTAATAATTTATTTTTGTTACTTTTATATGAGAGTATTTTATGCATTTATTACTAGTAATGAAGCCTATTTTAACTTAGTTTTATGAAACTTATTTGATGTTATAGGTTCTACAACCTTTCTTTATGTGTTAGTTTTACTAGTGATACACAAGTGTTAGGTTATGAAGGCATACATCTTAGCGGCTAAGGTTATGAAGGCATAGTGTTGTTTTGGTAATATTGTGTTTCGGCCACTTTAATTTTATTTGGTCCAATGACAAGAAGATATTTGTTATTCCATTTGAGACCACATTAATCCATAGAATATGCGTGAAGGTATTCCATTGTATTTAGGCTTATCATTATGACTAATGCATGTATTTTGAAGTTTCATTGTGCTGTAGGTTATTTATATTTGGGGTTTGCAGAATTTGTCTATGGTAATTGTGCATTTTGTTTATATTATTTTTTTAAAGGATTTATATAATTTTATAAGTTGATTTTAAAAATAGTTATGTTTATTAAGAATAAATATTGAGTATAAAATTGTATTAATTAAATTGTTTTTTTCATAATTAATTATTTATATTACAATTATATATATATTATATATATATATTATTTGTTAGAATATTATGTATATATTGACATCAAAATTATTATTGTAAATAAATGTGAAAATCAATTGATATTATAAGTAAAGAGAATGAAATGATATTTTTTTTATGTTTATTTAGGAGGGGATGGGGAGGAAGAGTGGGAGGAGGAGGTGGAGTTATAGGAGAAGGAGGTGTACTTGCGGAGTAGGTGGAGGAGGAGGAGGAGAGATCGAGGTGGCTGAGGAGGTGGAGGCACCGGTGATGAAGCAGGTGGAGGAGGAGGGGGCAGAGGTGGAGGTGCAGAAGGAAGTGGCGATGGAGGAGGAGGTAGTGGTGGTAGTGGAGGAGTAGGAGGAGGTGGTTCTCGGAGTGGCGGTGGAGGCATAGGCAGAGGAGGTGGTCATGGTGACGGAAGAGGAGGTGGAGGTGGAGGTGGAATAGAAGGAAGAGGTGGAGGAGGAGGAGATGGAGGTGGAGATGGAGGATGAGGACGAGGATGAGGACGAGGTGGCATAGATGGAGGAGTAACAGGTGGCGAAGGAGGAGGAGGGGGAGGAAGCAGCGGTGGAGAAGGAGGAGTGGTAGAGGAGAAGGTGGGGGAGGTGGAGGCTAAGAAGGTTGTGGAGGAGAAGGGAGGGGTGGAGGAGGGGATGGTGGTGGAGGAGGAGGAGGAGGGGGAGGGGCTGCAAGAGATG
>APFE031082854.1:0-12136 GCA_000404065.3 Pinus taeda | reverse complement strand
GTGACAGATCATTCTCAAGACTCGTACTGGAACTGCAGCTAGCAGGAAGAGTTGGTCTACGAAGGCATGAAGTGCAGTGGATAATCCCTGTATATAAAATGACCCTATATATGAGCCTTCTCTGTTTACAATACAGACAAATTTACTTTGACATAGAGGCCTAAGGAATGAGGATCTACAAAACCGAATTGTGCTAACATTGCACAAAGGTTTAAAGGCCTTTTTCCTTCAAAAATAAGATTAAGGAACAATCCCTAACTCTGTTAACATTTTACACAGGTTTGAAAATCATTTTAATTAAGTGCAATTTAATTATTTTGTGTTTTGGTTTTTTTTTTTTATTTGGGGTTATAATTTTCGGTAAGATTATGATTTTGTGTTAATTAAAATATTTTTTTGAATAGATAAATAGATTAGTGCTATGAAAATTCCTTCTACTCACACATCTGGATTATGAAGATTTAGATTATGTAGATTTTACAACTCAAACTTGTGATTCTAACTCTTTCTTATTAAATTTCAACTAATTAAACAAAAAAATATAACAAAAAAACACCAAAACATAAAAGATTTGACTAGATTAAACTAACCCTTACCAAATGGAATATTATAAAAGCACTACATAACTATGCTTTCAATGTTTAAATCAATGAAAAGTGATAGATGAGTTTGGATGTCACAACTCCCAAGAGTTTGCTCCAGATTCATCCTCAATCAATTCGTCTAATTCCATGGACATTGCCAATTGCCTCTTGGTCCAATAAGGTATGTCATCTCCTTCTCCTCGTAGTAATTTCAAAATCTGCAATAACAAATTACAGAGAAACAATGAGGAAGAATAAGTTCACGTTCCATTTATCCAATATTTGAAATTTACAAAGCCAGTTTAATGCAAAAGTAAGCCACTTTATTTTCATGCATGCAATCGACATGCATTTTCATCATAATATCCTTATCCAACATAGCATTTCATCATAGTATCCCTATCTAAGTTAGCGTTATGTTGGGGTTTACTTGTACTTTGAAAGATTCATGAAATAAACATTAAGAAAACCCAAACACAGAGATTACATAGTCTCATGGTTGAATCAATTATAAGAGACCACATACCCATGACCACAGTGGTTCAAACTTCAAACCTTAGAATAATATTGAACAAGTGTCCCTATATTTTAATTAAAAGAAGCATGCATTCATGCATAAAGAGATTACCCTCAAGATTCTTTAAATTCTTTAAATAAAGAATGAGAAAACTTTTAACTTTTAGCAGATTAGATTAGTTTAGTTGTATCAGCCTTCACCCAAATAACCAGTTATTATTCATTTTTCAAATTGAACTGTTACAAAACTCCGGTGCCAACTTCTAAAAGCTGCAATATATATAAATAAGATGTGAAGCAAAAAGTCCAACATCAGAATATCTTGTAACATCACATAAAAGATCAGATAAAAACCAGAAGCCAAAGACCACTGAAACCGCCTCTGTTAATCTCAAGTGCTCATTCATTTACTTTACACTTGGCAGATTCAGTTTTTTCTTCCACAGTTTCTTTGGTATCCTCAGCTTTACCAACGACAGTTTCCTTCACCTTCTGCCCCGTCCCCTTGGCCATGTCCCACGCTTCCTGCACCTTCTGCTTTGCATGACCTCCAATGCTCTGTACCTTCTCGGTAACCCGACTTGTACTTTCCTTAACTCGTTGCCCAACCCCTTCAGATTTCTCCTGGGCATTCTCCTTCATTTCTGCGGCCTTGTTTTTGGGCTTCTTCAGCTGCACTCTTGGCCTTCTCCTTGGCTTCATAGGTTGTGCCCTTGGCCTTTTTCTTCGCCTCATAAGTTGCCTCTTTGGCTCTCTCCTTCGCCTCCTCTGCCATGCGTTTGCTCTTGTCAGCCGTGTTATCAGCGGTTTCCCTTGCTTCCTCAGCAGCACTCCTTTCATACTAATAAAACAAACAAAACCAAACACCATTAATACTCAATTCAATTCTTCACAGAAGAATTCATAACTAACAAATTGACAGATACGCAGAAGAAAAAGGTTTAATTTATACTACAAAGAAACAAACGCCATGAATACTCAATTCAATTCTTCACATATGAATTGACAGCTAAGCGAAATAAAAAGGGTGTAATTCTTCACATCTCTATGGATGATAGGATGAGAACAACCTTCATGCAGATAAGTCAAAGCTTCAGAAATTCCAATGGCCACTTTCAGCCTATCTTTCCAATGAGCCCGTGGCTTTTCCTTTCCTCCTGTAACCCAACTTTTTCTGAGAACTGGGAACAACACTAAACACTAAAAAATAATAAAAAGCTCCAAGGACGTAACATGATAAATGGATAAAAGGTGGCATACTACATACCATAAAGAGTTTCTTCCAGACTTCCTTTCAGTCACAAGTTGTAGACCAAAAAGTACTCCTCTTCAACACAGTAACCAATTGATGAAACAATTTCTTTGTTATGGGCAAAAACAATTCTAGCACTAACTCCTCACAGGAAAGGAAACGTCTTCAAGCAACTAAATTTGACATAAAATCATAAATTGGAACATATATGCGCAACTAAAGAGAATAAGAGTACTTAATCTGTTGATTCGAGGTCGAAACTGAGTTGTCGGTCTCAGACAACATGCTGCACCAATGACCATTCTCTTCTTCTTGCTCATTTTAATGTACATACAAACTACTGGGTAGTTAAAAAGAGGAATCTAATTGTAGCGGAACTTAGGGCGAACAGCAATCACACCTGCTCTAGCTTCACTAAATTTGTACCTGCACAGTCCAATAGATATGCTAAGCAAACTAACAAAACATTTTTACAGACATTCTTATCCACCCAAAACTTCCAAAGTCATAGACTGCTGAGAAGATATGATAACTGGCTAGATTCGATGTAAGGAAATGTGCATGGTTGATATCTAATTTTCCCTATTCATTCCAGAAGTTTAATCAAAATGAAATCAGGCACAGTTCAATAAGAGTCTAAGATAATACGATCAATGCAAATACAGCTGAACCGCATGCAGTTAATTTCAATGAAAGCACTAATACAAGATAATTCATGCTAAAATTCAGACATGTGAACGCCAGTCGCGTACACATTTCTTGCCTGCACTGCATACTTGCGGTCTCTCCTTATGCCTCTCTTCACATCCCTGAATAATAAATTTTCAAATCCCCATTCCCTGCGCAACAGAATTATCACATTGAATTTCAAACCCCAAAAACATATTCGAATTCTTTCTTCGGATTAATAGAAAACTGTTACCTGGAATAAGTACTGTTAGCGAAGATGCTGTGCAGTTTATTCTGCAAGCAGAGCTTGTTAGACATGGAATATTGCTCAATGGTGAATTGGGTATAGCCAGAGAGCTCACTCAACACATATTGCAGTGTTTTCCACCGAGGAATATACAGATACTCATCTACATCGAAGAGAAAGGTCGAATTCGCCATGAATTTGTACCTGTGCAAACAATCGTTCACAATGAGGAACTGATTATGGTAATACCCGTCATATTGTTCCTGCTCTGTTACATCCTGCAAAGTCACACGACCTACTCGAATCCATGGCTCCAACACCTTTCTAACTTGGGAATGGACTCCACCAGCATCGTGAAAAACAAAGTGCGATCTAGGCCCAAAGAATTTGGCATGATAAGCCATACACTCTCTAATTCTCTGAGGATTCAGGTCACCGTACAGCGAGGAACCACAGTAGAGGTAATCATATGGAGGAGCCTGACTGTAAACAGAGGCATTGTAGGTACTTTTTCCTTCTGTGAGAGCAACGATTCTCTCAGCTGTCCCAAATTGGTTGCCACGGAGTGCATGAAGAATCAGCTCTCCACCACTACCATCAGTGCCCACACTCTGATAAAAAGTACAGTTGATAACCACGACTGTGTAAACTCGGCCATAGCCCCAGTCTGGGAGCATTCTGTGGGCCTTACCCTTTATTGATCTTCCAGATGACGGAGTTTTGGGGATCCATTCGCATTCAAATCTTGGCTTCCCAAAAACATGGAGAGGCTTGTAAGCAAGCCCAACTACAGCAAACGTAGCAGGACCTCCTCTGTATGCCCCCATGTGGATAAACAAGTATGCAGCAGTTCCATCATGTACATGAAAATCAACGCCTGCCGTTCCAGTTCTTGCCACCGCGCTGTTCTTGCCACTGCGCTGTTCCTACCACTGCGTTGTACTGAAGGGAGGACATACTGCTATTGTGACAGCATGCATTTCTACTCCTTTTTCCATTTTGTTTGTGTCTCTTCCCTTGCCATTGATCTAACGGTTGAAATTTGTTTAATCGTCTAACATTTAATCGTATGGTGCACAAAATGACAAGTAAGCAATGAGGGGAGTTGATTTCAGAGGGAAACGCCTTACAGCGTAATAAAACCATTTTCAAATAGTGAAACAAGGTCTAAAGAAATATTATACCTCATACATTCTGATGTGTGTGGGCCCATGTCTGACAAATCACTTAGAGGTCATCTTTACTATGTAACATTTATTGATGATCACTCTAGAAAGACATGGTTCTATATTCTCAAGAAGAAGGATAAAGTATTTGATAAATTCAAGGAGTTTAGATAAGTGGAAACCATAGCTAAAAGAAAGATAAAAAACTCTGAAATCTGACAATGGTTGGGAATACAATTCTAAAGAATGAATTGCATATTGTAAAGAGGCGGGAATTAAGAGGGGGCTTATTGTTCCCTACTATCCCGAACAAAATGGAGTGGCCAAAAGAAATAATAGGACAATTGAAGAAGGTGTACGAACGATGCTACTTGATCAATATTTTCCAAATTTTCTATGGGGAGAAGCAACAATGATAGTCGTATATGTTCAAAATAGAAGTCCTCAGGGAATTCTCAATAATATGACACCTGAGGAATCGTTCACAAGAAAGAAGCCAAGTGTGGACCATTTCTGAATCTTCGGGAGTCCTGCATATATCCATGTTCCAAAGGACAAACGAAAGAAGTTAGATTCTACAAGCATCAAAGAGATCTTCGTTGGCTATAGTCTCTCCTCAAAGGCATATGGAATCTACATCAAGGAAGGGAGACACATTGAAGTAAGAAGGGACGTTATATTTGATGAGAATCAAGCCTACAAAAGATTGAAGGATATTCCCATTCATTCTGATGAAGAAGATCTACCCATATTTGAAGAAGAAGAATTACAACCCGACAACCCTTCTACAATTGAAGAGGAAGAAGAAGGACCAAGTGATCTTATTCAAGTTGTGGTCATATCGATCACAAGGAGGAGGCAAAATTGGTTAAAAACAATTCTTGAAGATGTTGAATGGCATGGAGCTACAAAATGAACCTTCAGGGAAAGCAAAAGGCCAAAGAGATATTCTGGATATGTTGCATATATGACAAGAATAATTGAAGCATAACCATCTACATTTGAAGAAGCAACTCATCAAGAAGTATGGAAGAAATCTATGTAGCAAGAATATCAATCCATCATGAAGAATGGGGTTTGGGAAATCATTCCTAGACCTAGTGACAAATCGATTGGTCACCTAAAAATAGATCTACAAGATAAAACATGTTATTTATGGAAGCATAGATAAATACAAGGCCATATTTGTTGCAATGGGTTTCTCTCAAAAGGAAGGCATAGATTATGAAGAAACCTTTGCACCCACTGCAAGGTATACTACCATTAGATCTTTGGTTTTGTTGGCTGCTACAATGGGATGGAAGATCCATCAAATGGACATGAAGACAACATTTGAACATCGATAAGGAAGTATAAATTGAGCAACCCGAAGGCTTTGAAGAAAATAGCAGGGACACTCATGTCTGTAGACTCAAGAAGGCCCTGTATGGTTTGAAGCAAGCTCCTAGGGCATGGTATGCAAGAATGGTTTCATACCTTATGAGAATGGGGTTTGTGAAGAGTTCTGTTGATCCTAATCTCTACATCAAGGTTGTGAATAATGAGCCAACCATTATTCTATTGCATGCAGATGATCTATTTATCACAGGTGTGGAGAGAAGAATACAAGAATGTAAGAAGATGTTGGTAGTTGAATTTGAGATGCAGGATCTAGGATTGATGCACTATTACCGAGGTATGGAAGTATGGAAAAATCATGGGGAGATATATTTAGGGCAAGGAAAGTACATCATCAAGTTGTTGCAAAAATTTGGGATGATGGATTCCAAGCCCATGATTAATCCTATGATCACCAATCTCAAGAAATTGAGGAGCTCCGACTCAAGTCTTGTGGATCCTTCCTCCTATTGTGAGTTGGTAGGTTTTCTTATGTATCTGGTAAATACTAGGCTAGATATATTTTTGATATGAACATCCTCAGCCAGTTTCAGTTGGAGCCTTGTTATGATCATTGGATAGCTGCCAATAATATATTGAGATATCTTCGTGGTATGATAAATCACTGCCTAAAGTATAATAGCAAGGAAGTCAAGTTGACTGGCTTCACAGATTCAGAATGGGGTGGTAGTGAGACTGATGGAAGAAGCACTACCAGAGGATACTTTAGTTTGGGATCTGCCATGATCTCATGGATGAGTAGAAAGCAAGATCCTGTTGCTTTGAGTAGTGTTGAAGAAGAGTACATGACTGCATGTGAAGTAGGAAAGGACATTGTATGATTGAGGAAGTTTATGACAGATTTGTTCAAGAAGCCTCTAGGTCATATTATGATTAATTGTGATAATCAAAGTTGTATCAAGTTGTATGGAGATTCTGTGTTTCATGCTAGGACAAATCATATCAACAATAACTTACACTATATTAGGAACTTGGTACAGGATGGGATCATGAAGATACAATATGTCCCAACAAACGATCAGGTATTTGATATACTAAAAAGGCCTCTTCCTAATAAGAAGTTTGAGTATCTTAGAATGATGCTTCATTTAGTTGATATTAGTGATTTTATTGATGATGATAAAAGTTTTGAAGAGATTTTTTTAGACCTTGTGTGTGAGACACATTACCTGGGCGTACATCTGGCTGACACTATGTGTTGATGTCTAGTTCCCGAAGTAGGGAGGGTGGCATTTGTCATGGAGCTCTGACTTCAGATACACACCTAGATCCCGGGGTTGATGGTTAGCAAGTAAGCATGATGGTACCTATAGAGGTTGAAAGCTTTAGTCCATCTTAGTCCCACTTGGATAGATTGCCCTGGTCAGGAATCTAGTCTGTGGCATTGCGGTGCCTAAAATGTTGAGAGACCTTGGAAAGATTTCCCTAGTTAGGAATCTAGTTCATGGCATTGCATTGCCTAAACTCTTCATAGTTCATATAGTTTGAGATCTTCCATATGAATACCTCCCTAGTTAAGAGGGAGTGTTGAAAAATGTAACTAGGTTCGGTCTTCATAAAATGTATATGTGAAAAGAATTTGTATTATTGTTACAATGACTTATTAAAGCATGGGTTTCATGGTTGGGTCATTATTTTATTAGTCAAAGTCCCCATTGAGGACTCCTAGGATAATAAAGAGTCAATAGAGTCATAGTATATTTTATGAGACCCTTCTTGGGCTTTTGAAGGATGTAAAAAGACTTATTTTGAGTAAAAAATAAATCATGTAACCTCCACACCAAGTTGGCCTCATGAAGATCAAGTCGGCCTCAAGGAAGGAAATTCGACCTCATTGGAAGGCTATATATACAAGGCAATTTGACTTCATTTGAGCATCTCACTGTCTCAAGCATAGTTCTATCTTTGGAAGTTGGAAGCTGGAAGCTGGGAAGAAGTGTGAAGTTGAAGGAAGGGTCCAAAAGGAGTGCGATTTTGATTAAGGTGGAAGGGAAGAAGTAAATCAAAATTTTGGTGCCTCTCTCTCTCTCTCTCCCATGTGGGTTGGTTTAGGAGATCAAAGTCTCCTAGTCAAGGTCGAAGTTGCTACTGATGTCAGAAGCTGTCAAGTCAAAGTTGTTAGGGTCAAAGTGTTGCTACTTCTAGGTCGAAGGTTGGATAGAATAAGGAGAGGTTGGCTTGGTTTGGAGGAGGTCTTTATCTAGATAGAAGAGTCTCAAGGAAAACTATTGAAGGAATATATTTTGACTGGGTTTTCCCCTAGATAGGGGTTTTTCCCTAGCAGAGCGCCTACATATTATTTCTTGTGTTTTTGTGATCTTCATGCACACATAATTTGGTAATTGCTTGATGAAAGATAATATAACAAATAAGTAAAAGAATCCAACATAATTCACAAGTAATTATCAAGAAAGAGAAATCTAACCCTAATCCTAATAGCATTGATTTCTCAACAGCCCCCCTCCTGTAATAATGTCCAAAGTGTAGATTGGGTGGGGGTTGGTGTAATATAGTTCATCTTCTTCCTCCTCTTCTAACTGTTAGAGTTAGTCTCGTTAGTCCTCCGTCAGAGATCAAAACTCTTTATGCATTTCATTTATAGGAGTCCTGCTCCATTCACTCAGCTACATTCTGCTAGGGGCATGCCATAATCTGATGGAAAAGGTCATTCTAGTCATTTCCCCTCATGTCTGGCTCCTGCTGGCTTAGGTCTTTTGTCAATGATCACCAAAGTTCATGACAGTCAAGGTCTGGTCCTTTAATGGACAAAAGTCATTTTCGATCATTAGGTCTAGGGATTAATCAATTTGGTCTTTAAACATATCCGATAAAGCCATGCAGGACAGAGTGAGGCCCTTACAAAGTTATGATTCAGAGAGTTTCTTCGTCATGTTGATAGACTTCGACTGTTCTTCAAAACTCTGTTTTGAAGAAAATTCAAACAATGTCATTTGTGATAAAATTTTCAAAAAGTCGTCAGTTGATTTCTTGAGGTGCAGTCATGGTTTCCATGGCCAAATGCCCTGTCATGCAATCCCTGCAAAGAGTGCCGAAAATTTCATCATTTGAGCTAAAATTTCAAAGGGAAAAGTGAAATTCAGTGCTGCTTTAAGTCAGTGAAAAAGTGTCAAAACACAACATTAGCAAAATGGGTTTTTGAAGAGGAAAAGACTAAACCCATGACTTCAAAGCCTTTATATACAAGTTTCCACCAAAATCAAAGTCATTGTGTTAATCAAGGTTATTGAGAAACATAGCAAGGTGTTTGAGAGGTAAAGTGCGTGTTTGGAATGAAGTTGGAGGCAGTTTCTAGGGCGCGACGCATACACAGAGGGGCGCAGCGCAGACACAGGGCTCGGCACATACATAGAGGGGCGCAGCGCACACACAGGGCGCGGCGCACACAGAGCCACCCCACATTGCAAGTTTTCAACAGGCGTGGTGCCCACCCAGGGCACGACGCACTGGGTTTGGCGCGTGGCGCACACCCACAAAGGGCTGAAATCGTGCCAAATTTCCTCAAATTGCTTGTGAAACCCCTCAAAATTGACAGGTAGGCTCTATATCACGGCTTGCTCTTCAAACTTTATGAATGATATGGTGGTTCTTGGCTGTGTTTAATTTCCACAAAACTCATAAAACCAACCACTCAAAAAACATCAAAACTATGGTGGCTAGGGTTGCAAAATTGTGGTATTAGTGCCAAGGTTCCATTTTCACTCCTCTTTTTTCCCATGCTTGCCATTTTTCCCTATCCCCCTTTCTCATTTTTCCTATTATCCCTACCCTAAAACACTACCAAACCCTATTCCCTATCCCCTCCTCTTATTTGTCAACATAACACCTCAAAACCCTACCTTATCAAAACCCCAAAACCCTACCCTATAAAATACCCAAACCCCCTACATATCCCTAAACAAACTTCTCCCCATAACCCCTATTCCCATCATATTACTCCCTTCCTAATACTCCCTTGTTTCATTGTTCCCCTTGGTGGCAGATATCACAACAACACCTAGTTTCACACCATCATCAAAGGGCATCCCAAGTACAGTACACACAACAGTCATGGCATCAGAGCATTCATCAGAGTACGAGATGGAGACACAAAGTGATTCATCCTCAGAAGAACAGGCTCTCAGGAGACATCACAAGAGTGGCAAACATGTTAGGGATGAGCCAACTACCCTCACTGAATTCCAGACCTGCCCTCTTGTCATGTCATGTTTCCAGTATCTATCATGTTTTGAATTTTGTCAAAGAGTGGCTAATGTTAGAGTTCATCATGAGTTGGCCCGTCTTTTTGTGCTTCACCTACATGGAGGTCAGTCTATCCTGGCCGGGGTCACCTTCACATTGGCACCCAAAACTATATCAGTGGCAACTAGCATACCGAATGTTGGAGAACAGTGGCACAAGAAAAAGAAGGTGGATAGGCAACACTATGAGCCTTACATTAAGGCCAGATTCTTGAGGCAGCTCACAAGAGTCTTTCCATTCAGATATTTGAAAGATGAGTATGCTCCACTCATGAAATTGATCATGAAATACTTCAGCTGTGAGGGGAGGTTCTCTCGTCTATATGCCTATCACATCAGGTTTCTCATGCACTTTACCAAGGTCCGGATGATGAACCTCCCATTTTTCATTTGCAGGAACATAGAGAGGATGAACACATTCATTACAGCATAAGACCCCTCAGCAACAACTTAACAGTGTTTATAGTTTTTCTCTTATCCGGATTTTGGTGGATCATCAGTTGGGATTGCAGGGCATTGCTTGGGAGGACTTCATCTCCCGTGACCTCTTCAGCACTTCACAGGTACTATCAGAGGCAGAGCATGAGATAGGCGGTCCTTCTCATCAGTATGAGTGCCATGAGACCACTACTATGCCAGTATTCGTTACATATCAGAGAGGCAGTAGGCACTTGTTTGTAGCAGCAAAGCGAGTGTTATCTCCACCTGGGGTGGAAGGGGCCTTGCTTCCAGCATCGACTACACAGATACAGGACAAGGGCAAGAGGCCCATGCATGATGAGGGGCCATCAGGTGAACAGGAGGCCAACTTCATCCTCATTCAGGATGATGATGCAGATGTGGAGAGTGCCAAACTTATGATGACCATTCAGGAGCAGAACACGGAGATACAAGACTTGTCACTCAATTTGGAGAGGGCCAAATGGATCATCAGGTATTTGGAGCAGAGGAACAAATAGCTTGAGGACCAACATGAGATCATGGAGCTGCAAAGCATCCGTGAGAATCGACAAGCTGCCCAACAAAAGAGGATTGAGCTCACTACCTTGGAGCAAGAGATTAACAATGACCGTGAGTCTTGGCTCGAGCGGATCAACATCCACCTTGAGAGACTGCTGGAGAAGGTCGACAGAGACAAAATCATACTGAGGAGGATGGTTTATCATTACAAGGCATGGAACATGAGTGCGAAGGCTCGGATAAGGAGCTTGTAGGCAAAATTGAGCAAAGCAATAAAGAGGAAAAAGAGGCAAAAAGAGCAAGATCGACTTCGAATCTTGGTTGAAGCCTCTGTGGCCCAGCATAGTGCATCTTAGAGAACCTCCAACCCAAATTTCAAGAAATTTGGGGCAATTTTGGTCACATGGCAATTTTTTGGTCACAACACAGGTTTTTTCTTCCTGTGATTGGGAGCTCCAAATTGGAAATGGCTTGCATTTTTGGATTTAGCATGCAAAATCACGACTACTGGTGCTTGGAAAAGAAATTTGGGCATGATTTGAGTCTCCAGGAAGTCAAAAACACCCAAAAAACGACATCCCTGCCCCTATTTTGACACACAGGAAGAAGTCTTGGGAGAATGAAGATTTGGAGGGGCAAATGAGCACCAAATTCAGAAATTCCACTTGGGTTTGAAAGTAGACAGGCCAGTCTTTCCAACAAGCACACTTGGGCACATTTTAGACTCCTACAGGTGCCTCAAAACAACCTCCAAAGTGGCGCGGCGCATATAGAACGTGGCAAGGTGCATATAGGGAAAAAGGCCAAATTCACCTCCGTTTCGCGAAATTTCGATTCATGACTTTCTCCAAGTGGGCCCACTCATCTACATTTCACTTTTTGGCAACTAAGGAAAAGTTTAAAGAGTTTGGCTTCTGTCCAAGTGGCAAAGGAAGGAAAATGGTCACCCAAAACCATTTATCATTTTTGTAACGCTGCACCTGTAGCTAATGGTTGGCTTTCCATCTCCATTTTGTAATGATTCGAGAAACTCCCCAATCCTTGGTCGTTCTATCTCCTCATGGCATGTTCTATTTATTGTATGC
>APFE031082852.1:12052-41004 GCA_000404065.3 Pinus taeda | reverse complement strand
CAGTATTTTCCATTAATGAAATGAAGTATTATTTCCGCTGCATCTTTGTGTATATGGTTATCTCTGTAATTTGTTGCGTTCCTGTTTAAATCCGGATCAAATGACCAACAATAACCCACAGAAAAAAGGCAAGAACACAAGTCTACGGACTAATCATTCATGTGTTATCTATGGGGAATATGGTCATTATACACACCACTCTCATCAACTTCCTGATTTAAAAAGGATACAAGATAGTAGGGGGCAAGGGGATGAACAAATTGTAGTAATGCAACACCCCTTCCCCCATCAGGGAGTAGCTAACACTCAGCAAGAAACTCCCCACCCTCACCCATCTAGAGGGAACCCTCATAACAATCCTAATCATGATATTTTCATGAAAGGAGAGGATATCCTCCTGCAAAATTGGAACCTAAGTTATGAAGCTCCCCTAGAGCCCAATCTGTCCATCTCGTCTATAGAAATACCTACATGACCGTTGACCATTCCTAGACCTTCCATAGAATAAATGCCTAAAATGGTCAAAAGACCTTTATGGCGCGTAGGAAACGGATCGAAAATTGCTCAATGCTACACCATAGTCGATGGCTAAGCATAATCACCATCATCAATTTCAACATTAGAAGTCCTACAAACATGCCCAACCCAAATGAAAGCCTTACTTTCCACTCTAAGCATGATCGGCCCATCCAATTTTCACCTAATGGTATTTGACTTGGATAAAGCTACTCCATAACTACCATTAGCCATTTCTTTGCAAATCCCCATCTCACTCCAAAACATCAACATTCATCATTACATCATCGACGAAGGGGCTTCCACATGTATCATGTCAAAATTCATTTGGAAAAAAATAGAATCCCCCGAACTCAAGCCTTCTAAAATTATGCTTCGAGAATATGATGGTCACCCTTATGCTCTTGTTGGTCTATACCCTAGCATGTCAGTTAAGTTGGCTGGAAAAACAAGATTAATATACATTAAAGTACTAGATGCCCAATTGGATTACAACATCCTACTAGGTTGAAGCTATATGTACGAGATGCTCGCAGTTGCCTCATCAGTTTTCAGAAAAATGATGTTCCCTTATGATGGAAAGGTTATCACTATCGATCAACTCACATACTACGAGAAGGAAACCTTACCCACACCGAATAGCTTGCTGCCCTTAGTCTCTTCCTCCCACAAGTTGATCACTACTTACACTGAGCTTAGCCTAAACTAGTTTAAGCCATCAACACTCCTAGTGACATTCCCAGGGGACCCTCTGGTAATACAGGAACATTTTCCACACACTAGAGCACCAATGTGCATGATGACTTCATAAAACATCACCCAAAATTGAGAACTAGTTCTGAATGTTAACAACAATGTTGTTACCAATTTGACATTCCTACCTAAGTCCATCACTCATTTAGACTTCTTATATCCCCCACCTGGTTTTGTCTCACACTAGGTCATCGCAACACTTTCGTTGCCCGATATAGCCCTTGAAATATCGGTATAGTATTTGGCCCCACAAGCCACGCCAACAAGAACAGGTGTCACTGCAACAAGGGTTAGTCCCACTCCTCCTTAGGCCAGTGCGACACCCCAAACAATGCCTACCCAGGTAGCACCCACACCACAAGTAGTTCCTACACCGACACTAGTTGGGGCAAAGACAAGGGATAATAAAATAGGTAAAAAGTGGGAAGCTTCAAACACTCCCTCATCTAAGGCCCCTCAATCTTGAGCATTTTGTGAAACAATAGGGCACCCCGCCAATAAGTGCCCTAAGTTAAAAGAGCTCAAATATCTACTAAATGCCCCAAAAGAATTAGCAAACCCTTCCTCCCCTATATAGAATAAGAACACACCACGCATCTTAAATCATTACACACCAACCATGCATACACAATCTGCGAAGAGTACGAGCATTATACCCATCATTCCCCCAAAGTTCCTCGATACCGAAATGCATTAGGTTTGCTCACCCAATCTAATACCCCATTACTCTCCACAGAGGATGGTTCTAAAAACATGTTTTATGTCGTAAGAGAAGAATCTTCTTACTCCTATTTCTCATCTACTCCATCAACCTCCTTCCATAGTCAGAAGCAACTTGAACAATTAACCACCTTTCCATTGCCCACTTGCACTTTATGCGACATATCAGATCATCTAATCAACCAATGCCCTGAATTAAGGGAATTTAACCGATTATATCCAATACCCCATGTTGCACAAAGCACAAGACCCAGGCACAAGAATTACAATTGTTAGATTTGTGCAGGAAATCACCATGTGCGACATTGTCACCATCTGTCCTGATTTCATTCTTTATTAGGTTTCACGTGGCGATTCATTGCTAGGAATTTCAATATAATCAGATTAGATATTGAACCATAAAATCATTCACTACCCTCTAGGAATGAAGAATCTAGGTTTGTTCTATGTGTTTTCTAGGAGAAACGACAACCAACAACAAGGCAGGGCTCTTTTCATTTCATCTCCCTTCACCACCACCAATCCAGAGTGGATATTCCATCTTATAACTAGGCGTCAACATCCCATACTATGAGCAGTACTGCTTCCCAAAATATCCATTCAACTAGTTCCACAATCGTATGTGGAATTTGTATTGATACCACTCATAGAAATGAGGCATGCAATATGTTACACACATTTCAGTAGCTTAGGATTCAATGCCATCATCCTTTTGAAGAAGCTACTTTTGCCCCTTGTACACCAACAAGAACGCAAGAGCTTCCTCCCAGACAGCCACAACCACCCATAGCAGAGATTCAGCCACCACCCAATGCTAACAATATGCAACATCATATATGATTCATTTCCTCATCTGTAGGATCCATGATTCGTCTCGTCTTCTCATCATTTTTAGGTGTCGAGACCAAAAAATCCACTACAACAGTGGTAACATCACCAACAATGTAGAATCATCCAATTTGTATTTTTTCAACCTCTCTTGGTTTTATGGCATCAACAGGCGAGTCATATTCTTACTTTCCAAACGAGGTCTATACCTCAGTCTCAAGACTTGGCACACCCCAAGTAAACACTAGATAATATTTTTCACTCAGCTGAAGATATTCTAGAAGCCATGACAGAACCCGAATATCCTTATCATTCCATGCATCATCGTTCATTTTTTCTACTGAAGAATACATTTGTTCCTAGTAGCGCACTTACCCATGACATATGCACCATTGCATCAAAATAATTCCTCCCACCAGGAAAAGTTGATTGGTTCAAGAACTCCATCCCAGCACCAAATGCATTTGAGGAGGGGAACATGTCCAACATTTCACCTACCATTAAGGTGAATATTTCAAACAAACATGGAAAAATTGAAGAGATGTCCTTGGGAGCATCATGCTCTCTCGAAGAAATAGTCGCATACACATCCCTATTCCAATAATACATGGATATGTTTGTGTGGTATTACTCTGAGATGTTAGGCATCAGTCTCACCATAGTGGAACATCACATTGACACATGGGTGAATGCCCTTCCAGTCCGGTAGAAACAACGTCAATTATATCCCTCTAAGGCAACATTAATCAAACAATAAATTGATAAACTTCACAACGCTAGATTTATCTACCCAATTTCTTACACATATTGGGTTTCCAACCCTATTCCCATCATGAAAAAACATGGAACCATTCATGTTTGTATTGATTTTATGGATCTAAAGAAAGAATTATCTAAAGATAATTACCTAACTCCATTCATCAATCAATTCATCGATGCTTCACTAATCATGAGGCCTTATCCTTCATGGATGGGTTCTTTGGCTACAACCAAAATTAGATTCTCCATACAGATCAATACAAAACAGCATGCACAACCCCTTGGTGTAAATTTTCATACCAAGTTATGCCTTTCGTTCTTAAAAATGTTGGTGCCACTTTCCAGTGGGCCATAAACTACATCCTCCATGATCTAGCTCATCTCATCCTTGCATATATGGATGACCTCACAGTGCGTTCCAAAAAATGTGCCAACCATTTAAAGGACCTTCGCCTAGTTTTTACAAAGATGTCGAAAATATAACCTACACTTGAACCCCCTCAAGTGTTTATTCTATGTCAACGTCGAAAGACTTCTAGGTTTCATTGTTTCCTCATAAGGGATTAGAGTCAACCCTCTCAAATTCTAAGCCATTAAAGAGGTAACTCCACCAAAAAAATTAAAGAAATTACAAAGCTTGTAGGGTAAGGCCAATTTCTTACGATTCTTTGTACTCGATTATGCTACTTGTGCACAAGGTTTCCTATGCCTCCTTCGTCAAGATATCCCCTTCTAGTGGGATGGTCAAGCCCAAAAATCATTTTACACTTTAAAAGATGCATTATCTGAAGCCCCTTTGATTAGACCCCATTACCACAACAAATACTATACCCTATACTTGTCCACATCGGAAGTAACCATCGAAGGGGTATTAGTCCAAGATAAACCAGACAACAAGGAGCATGTAATTTATTACTTCATAAAGAACTTATCCGAGCCTACATTGAAGTATGAGCCAAAAGATGAACATGCCCTAGCCCTCATACATTTTTTACAAAAAAGTTTGCATTATATCATCCTCTGAACCACTACCGTGATAGCAACCATCAACCCCATGAGGTACCTTCTCACTCACCATATCACGAACCACAAATATTCTCGATGGGTGGTTATTCTACAAGAGCTTGATCTACAGTTCAACTCCCCCAAGAGAAAAAAATCACTCAAACTTTCTTAGTTCATCACAGACCTCCCAACAGAGACCTAAGGCTCTCCTGTTAACGAGCCTCTTCCCAACGAACATCTATTTTTAGTGTCAACAGATGACCCTTGGTACAGTGATATCCTCCTCTTTTTATGAACTCAAAAGTTCAATCACAATCTTACTCGTGACAATCGGAGACACATACACCAACAAGCCTCCCACTACCTCCTATTAGGGGATGTCCTCTATCGACGAGGCATTGACACCATCTTACGTCAATGCCTTGATCACCAAAAAGTTGAGCAAGCCTTAAATGACTATCATAGCAGGGCTTGCGGCATTCACTTATCAAGAATGGCCACTGCCTAAAAGATGCTCCGCACTGCTTATTTTTGGGACTTACCACTTTTGATGATGATCATCTCATCATGGATTTACTCTAAAATCATTCTCTCATCACATGTCAACAGATGGATCTTTTTCCAGTTTATCATCAAAGGTTCGCTGACAGTGCATCTCAATGGTCACAAAACCTCACTGCTACAGCCTGGGCCATATACTCTCCTAACCAGAAAACTCATCTCTTTAATTGACTTTGTATTAGATCAGCCACAAACAATCAAGTAGAGTGCGATGCCATTAAAGGCTTCTTTGTCGATGCCCACCACCTTGGTATATGTCACTTGCATATATTCCTTGACTCCCAACTAGTCGTATCACAGTTAAACAAGACCTTTCAAATATTTGTTTCATGCCTTTTTCAGAAATATCTACATGCACAAAGGTTAGATAGATGTTTTGATCATATTTGCACATATACCAAGGAATCAAATCATATAGTTGATTGCATCGCTAATCAAATCCTCTACTAGCATGCATCACATAAATATAACCATCAAGATATATAAAACATCAACATAAGATACATGTATAAAAAAAATGTAGAAATATGCAAAAATTATAGACACATATGACATATCATGAGAGCCGCCAAGAAATGATTTCGTATATACGTCTAAAAATATATGAGTACAAAAAATATCACATCATCTATTGGCCCACGACCAGGAAACATAACTCAACAAAATATAGGGGAGCATCCTCATCATGGGTGCTTTCCCTGGTACATACATGATCTCATCAAAAAAGCGAAGACATCAAGTCTATCTAGGGCTTGGCAGCTCAATCTTTGCACCTGGAGCTAAAATTGGACTAGTTGTAGCCATCACCATGGCTATGCGATGCAAAACTTGTTGGTGTGCCCACTCCAGTGACATCGTCGTCTCAACAAAGACCTCCACCAAACATCTCATCCATCAATAGGAAACCCTCTAGTCAAGGTTTCCACCTGACCTGAGGCATCACGGTAGCTCTGTAACTCTACCTTGACAGTTGCCAAGTGCACCTCTGCATCCTCAACACACTCACACCATCACTTTGTACTCTCACCCACTACTGCACTACTACCCTATTTGGAGGGCCCACCAATCTCTAATCAGTGCTGCTTCGCCATTCGCTCAAGACCACCCCGAGCTCCATTCATTAGCCTTATCAGGCCAGGAAGTAACTCCTCAAATGAGATTATGTTTATTCATTTAGGCTGTTCATAGATATATACATGAGGGAGTGACTGTTGAGTTTCATCTCCCGATGACTCTCCATTTTCTCTTATTATTTATTTACACTATTTACAATTGTTCACCCAATCCCTATGATTAGGTGTCAAAATCTCCCCCCTCCCCCCCCCATTATTCTGAAGGGATGCTAGTGAGTCCAAGCATCGTTCTAAATCTTTCAAGATTTTCTCTTCCAAGTGCTTTGGTGAAGATATCTGCAATCTTCTCATTAGTGGAATAATGGCGAAGATGGATTGTTTTGGCTTTAACATGATGTCGAATCAGATGATATTTTGTATTGATGTGAAAATCTTCTAGAATTTTCCTGAGTCACACAATTTCTTTTGTTGTCTTAGCTACTGCCACATATTCTTCCTTTGTTGTAGAATCTGTTGGAACTGATTGTTTGCATTATCTCCGATAGACAGCTCCTGGTCCAAGACTCATAGCATAACCATAAATAGATACCCTAGTTTCCTTGTCTCCTTCAAAGTCTAAATCAAGGTATCCAATCAAGCTGAAGTTGTGTGCCTATGTATACTTGAGTTCAAAGTCTTGAGTTCCCTTCAAGTACTTTAGAACTCCTTTTGCAGCAGACCAATGTCCCTCACAAGGCTTTTGCATAAACCTGGAGAGGATTCCAGCAGTAAAAAAAATGTCTAGTCTGGTAGTAGTCAGGTATTTGAGACTTCCTACAAGTTGTCTATACTTTGTTGCATCCTCAAATTCTTTTCCTTCAATGGATGTGAACTTTATTTTTGTTCCATTGGAGTAGTCAAAGGATTACATTCATCCATGCCAAACTTATTCAACAAATCTCTAATGTACTTCTTTTGAGAAAGGAATATGGACTTCAGATGTTCAGTTGCTTCAATACCAAGATAATAATGAATATAGCCCAATTCAGTCATTTCAAAACCTTTCCTCAATTCCTTCTTTATGGATGCAATGTAGCTCTCATTGTTCCCTATCATCAAAAGATCATCTACATATACCACAAGATATACAATTGTTTTTCCAACTTTCTTGACAAACAAAGTTGCATCATCAAGATCATAATGTTTGCAATTGAGTTTCAAAAGATGCTTAGTTAGTTTTTCATACCAGGTTCGTGGTGCTTGTTTAAGGTCGTACAAGAATTTCACAAGTTTTCATACTTTATGTTCATATCCTTTCATAGAAAATCTTTCAGGTTAGGACATAAAAACATTCTCTTTTATATATCCATTCAATAAAGTAGTTTTAACATCCATTTGATGGACTTTCCAACCGTTCTGAGCTACTAGGGCAAAGAGTCTCCAGATGATAGCCCATTTTTTTATGGGGGCAAAAGTCTCCTCATAATCAACCCCATCCTTTTATGAAAAATCTTTTTCCAAAAGCTTGGCTTCTTGCTTGTTAAGTCGGCCATAATATTTATACTTATTCTTGTGGACCCACTTGTAGCCAATTGGTTTGGTTCCCAATGGAGGATCAACTAGCTTCCAAGTGCCATTATTTATCTAGGCATCATGCTCCTTTTTCATCGCTTCTTTCCATTCATCATAAGAAGTGGCTTCTTTGAAGGAATTTGGTTCAAAATCTGTAGACAAATTCAATTCACAATCATAAGAAACATCCATATCAATAGGTGAATCAGAGTCATCTACATCACCTCCATTTTTCCAGGTTGAATTTCTAGTTCCTGCCTTTCCAACCTCATCAGGATGAACACTTTCAAGTGTCTTTGTTAGCCACTTTGGGGGACCCTTCTGAGATGGTCCAGGCTGCTCATTTGATTGAGTTGGGACTGAATCAAGATTGACGCTCCCAATTTCGTCAATATAATGACTCAAAGTATCATCAATGGTTGGAGTTTCATGTGCGGGAGAGTGTGCTTCAGAAGAATATTCCATAGGTTGATTTCATTATAGGAATCCCCCATTCAAGATGTGGAATCTAATTATAAAATTCTTGAAATGATTTTGCATTTGCGAATCTATCCAAGTGATCAAGTTGCCACTCAACAACATTGTCATCTTTGGATGATTTAAGAAAGATTACATCTCTAGATACAAAAAACTTTTTATTTACTTCATCATGGAGATGTTATGCTTTGGAGGTGTTTGAATACCCCAGGAAGATACACTTATGACTTCTTGCACCAAGTTTGTTTCTATGTACCTTTGGTATCAAGGCATAACATGTGGAAACAAAGACCCTGAGATGCTTTACCGAATGAATGTGTTCATACCACATTTCGTAAGGAGACTTGTTTCTAATAACATTATATGGACATCTATTATTCACATATATAGCACATAGAACCGCATCAACCCAAAACATCAATTTTACATTCTTGAAAAACATCATGGAGTGCACCATATTTAAAATTGTCCTATTCATTCTTTCAACTAATCCGTTCTGTTGGAGATTATAAGGTACAGTTGCTTGATGTTTGATCCCATGTTGGCAAAGATAGTTTTCAAATTCATTTGAAGTGAATTCTTTTCCATTATCAGTGCGAATATAGCCAATATGAGATTGTGCATCATTTTCAATCCATGTATGAAAGTTATTCAATGTTTGAAAATCTTCAGATTTGTTCTTCAATAAATAAACCCAACACATTCTGGTGTAGTTGTTACACAACAATTTGTCACCGTCTCTGCTACCCCTCTCCCACATCTTGGAGGACTCATTCCAGGACCTATGAGAAGTGACATGGCCTACAAACACTTGCATTGCATTCCCCTGAACATGAGCTTTGTTTGCCCTGAAGACATCTCCTGCTAAAAAACCCTAAAAATAGCTCTTTTTTCATTGGCGCAGTTCCATAGTGCAGCCCTTGCGCCAAGGGGACAAATCCTCCAAAGAGGGTGTGCCAATTGGTGCTCTGTCATAGAGTCGCACCCTCACCAACCATAATCAGAGGTGTTTTTTAACAAACAAACGACGGAAGTTTCGTCCTAACAAATTCCTGGACTGCTATCTATCTTGATTTGGGTGGTTTGGCTACGGATTTCAATAGAGAGGAAGTGGTTTTCCACCTCTCATGGAAGCTTCCTTGATGATATGGCCAATCCCATGATTATTGTGGATGATCCCAACTCCCCTTCATCCATCTATAAAATCTTGTCCATTTTCCTTGGCAAGCTAGTTCCAGAGTTCCAGAGATTCTGAATTGTCAAGTTTCCAAGAGCTTCATGCTGCAAAAGCCTTCTTGATTCCCATAAGGCCAAATCCAAGCAAGGCGATTATTGTCCAAGAACCAAAGAGAGAGGCTTGTCCTTATTCCCGACAGGCTTTGCGAGACATGTGCTACTGACTACCCACCAAAGGAGAATCCAACATCAGAACTTTGGTTGTATTCTTCTTTGATTAAGTATTAATGAACGACTATTGGTTATGGTTCCACTCTTGTTGTTATTTGTGATGATAATGAGTTATATCCTTTCTGACTGATATATAGTTGCATATGCTAGATTTTATGCTTGTGTTTGTGTCGTTTCTTGTATGTGCAGGTGTCCATTCATGGAGATCGTGAGGATTTTGATCTGCCGGAGCAAAGGAACGGGAGCACCACCTCTTCTACAAAAAATAGCGTTGGAATCTAGGTAGGCCTTCATCACTGGTCTGCTAATTTGCAATTAGGAACTTGCGCTATAGCATTTGATGATTGTTGCTAGACCCAGTCTGGGCTAGTAGGGATCGCCTCTGTCCGCAGAGGGGATTTACCTCCTCAACAATTTGGCGACTTCGCTAGGGACCTTGTCTTGCCTTTTTGGTTGTTTCTTGATTTTTTGCTTGCTTGGTCAACCTTTTGGGCTGGGTTCTTTTGTTGTTCTTGCTTCTTGGTTTACCTGGTTATCGTTGGCCTGGTTTTGGATTGCTTATTTTTCATTTTGGCATAGCAAACTTGACTAGCGCGCTTTTTTGCGTAACAGTCGCGCCAATTGGCGCTATTTGTCAATATACCACCCGCGCCAATCCTTAAAAGGCGCTAATTTCAGCCTGACAGTCGCGCCAGGCCTGGGAACTGCTAAAGTTTGCTTGATTTTAAGCCTTCCAAGCTTGGTCTTTGTTTTGGATACATTTTCTCGACTGCTTGAGTGTGTCAGAGTCTTGTTTGACTGGTTTTAACCTTCATCCTTTGGTTGTTTGCCATTTTCTATCGATTTCATGTCTTTAGCCCTAGGGCATCTAGTGGCTTTGTGTGTCGAGCCTTCCTTAGGATTTTTTGGTCTTTTATTGGTCCGTTCGACTTTTTGATTGCTCCCTTGCACTTGTTTAGTGGTTGTTAATCACTTTATTGCGTTATTTGAGTGACCTACCTCTTTTTCACTTGAATTTCGCTTTGTTTCGCTTTGGGCCTAGATTACACGGCTCATTTGTGTCTTTGGGACTTTTCTCGATTTTGAAGGACTGCTTTGTCATTTAGGGATCTGATTGTGCTTGCATTGAGTGAAATTTTCTTGTTTTTGCTCTCTTATTATCACTTCTCAAAGTTTGTTTAGTGCATCTTGCCTTTAACATTAAAAAATTATTATATTATATAATATCTATATATATATATATATATATATATTATAATATATATATATATATATAATATATATATATAATATATATATATATTTTTCTTTTCATTAGTTAATGTGAATTAGAGCTTTTCGTTGTTATTAGTGATTAGTGACTTTGAAGAAAATTTTTGATTTCCATTAGTTGCATTAGAGATATCGTTGGTTGTTTTATGATCATTTTGTTTGTGTGAAAGCTCTCAACTCTCTTATAGTTGGCATTCATCGAATGAAATGATAGACTGTGCAATATAGTTTGCATTTAGGAAATTTCGAGACATTACATACAGTAAGGCCTGAAAACTGAAACATAATCCAAGATCAACTTTAAAATGAACTGAATGAATCTAACAACGCATTTGAACATAACGCACACTATTTAGAGGTCTAGGCTAGAGACGTGCTCCAGCGTCGTTAAACCTAGTCACTTTTGATTCCACTCTAGGGTGGGTGATTCCTCCTTTTGTGATTCAATAGTGGTCTAGTACGGAATTTTGCTCCCACGTACCGTCGAGTATATGGGGAGACCCCACTAGGTTATCATCCTTTATCTGTAGGAAGCTGTGTCTGCCACTTTACAACCCATAACACACCGAACACAGCATTCAGGAAGATTGACTGTCGTACGAAAAGTCCTTGGTTCTCATACAATTGCCAAGGTGTATATGCAGTTTTACAGATTGTCTAGTAAACCTTTGCCTAGTTCTCTAGAGCAGTCATTTGATCTTTTTTGACTCCCTAAATTTGAAAGGATCACCAAGCGCTTGTCCTTTCATGCTTGTTTCAAATCTGAAAGTGATAGAGTCACCTTTTATCTGTTTCTTGACTCTTAAAACATGAAATGGTGAAGTTTCTTAATTTCAATGTGGTAAAAATTAAATCACCCATGATCACACGCCCTGTTAGATTCTGCTTGTTGGCAGTTTGATTGTGTGTCTTGACTCTTTTTCAGCCCCGTGTACGATTTTCAGTTTTTAATGGCAACTTTTCCAGGGTTCACCAACCCCGAACTCCCCTCTAATGGGAATCCTAGTCATTTTCCTCCTTTTGAGAATATTGGTTCTCCTTACATGGTGACATTGTCCCTTCCTGGGTTAACTATTGGGTTGCCTATTTGGTTGTTCTCAACCTCTATGGTCCCTAATCTCTCAGCTACTGGTCAATCCGTTCCTTCACCCGAACAACATCATGTTGATTCCAAGGTGGACCTCTCCCCTTCTTCGCTTGTTTCTATGTCCTCATCTTCTACTTCACCTGGTGAAAGTTTGGATTCGAGTAACCAGGTGGCTAAGAAGAAGAAGAAGAAGACGAAGAAGAATAAGTCTCATAAGTGAGAGGCTAAAAGTGCAGCTACTGCTCCGAGTATAGCTCAGGTCAGAACTCCTTCTGCTCCTCCGCGGAAGGTTAAGTTTCCTTGTAAATTGTGCAAGGGAGACCATCTTCTTCGTGATTGTCCTGGCATTCCTAGGGTCTTAGAAGTATGGTCTCATGATCTAGCTCATCCCTCATCATCCTCTGAAGCTCAGAGCGATGCTACCCTATCAACTGGCAATGGTAAGAAGAAAGGGAAGATTCAATTCCCCTGTAGACTATGTGAAGGCAACCATCTCCTTCACCTTTGTCCGCTCATGGATAAAGCTTCCACTGTCTTGGAAAGTCTTAGAGCTTCTTACCCCAACTCCCTGTTGGTTATTAGAGGCTCTCTTCAGATCCTCTCCCTGTCAACAAAGAGATAGATTTAGATTCTTCTCTTGTCCATCCTCCTCTTTCTGAACCTGGCTGTGCTAAGCGTCTTCCAGACCAACCATTGGTCAGAAAGAGTGTCGACTCGGGTTCACCACCAATCGATCGCTCTGGTTTGGAGGAGCGTCATGCTCAAGTTCTTCTTGTCTCGTCAGATTCTCCTAAGTCCAAAAATGACCCTCCTATCCCAGCTGATCCAGAGAGTCCTTCTTCGGTTCCTTTAGAGCAGGGGGGCAATCATACGATTCCCCCACCAAGTAGTTCAGTCGTTTCCTTCGACTGGAGTCATTTGACCGCCTTCTGCCTTCCATCCCATGTGCCTTTCCAAATTACAGTACATGCCTATGATAAGGCAGTACCTGGCACTATCTTGGATGAGGGTGCATCTGTCAGGCTTATGCCTTCCACTACTTGGCAAGCTTTGGGCTCCCCACAGCTTGTGCCGGTCACACAAAATCTGTTAACGTTTGACGGAGGAACCAGTCAACCATTTGAGATCCTTCTGAAGTTCCCTATTACTTTGGGAGGCAAAACCATCTATATAGACGTACTGGTTACCCAAGGTGCTTTATATTTTAGTCTTCTCCTTGGCCGTGACTATGTTTATGCTATGGGGGCCCTTGTCTCCTCACTTTTCCGTGTGGTTTGCTTTCCACACGACGGAAGGATCGTGACTATAGATCAATTATCATTCTTTAGTCCCTCGGTGCCTCCTGCGCAGTTGTCATCCCCTCCTGGTTTTTATCCACTAGTTGTATCTGCCCCACCGCAGGTTAACTACATGGCTACTTATCCCGTGCCTATATCCAGTGATGCTGCCGTCGTGCATAGTGTCCTGGTGGCATTGGGTCTTGACTTCCAAGATGTTATCCTTCCACTAGGAGTGGCACTCTTGGAAGCAATGACTTCCTGTTCATTATGATGAAGTTCGTTCAGAGAATAGTTCGCTTTCCTATGTCAAGCTCCTTAAAAAATGAAACTGGGTCTGGTCGAGCACAGTTCCTGATCTTGTGTCAAGCTCGTTAAAAAATGAAACAAAGATTCTAAGGATAGTTCTTTTACTATTTCAACCTCATTAAAAAATGAAACAACTCCCATTCCAACTCAAGTCTTTTGATTAAGATCTCATACAATATGAGTCGAGTCTTTCCAAGATCTTGAAAGTGAACCTTCATTCCATCCACTTTTTTGAATGCAATGAAGCTTGGGGGGCATGTACCTCGTTTTGCGGCATTATGCTGGGGGCATGTGAACTTATAACAAGCATAGTTTTTCATTTCAAGCTTGTGTAAACATGAAACTGAATCCAAGCAGAGTTCTCCATGGTTCAAGCTTGTGTAAAAAAGAACCCATACCCGATGTACATCTCGTGATTGCCATTTTTATCTGCTCAATTATGCTAGATGAGCCTTGGTTGTCTCATTCCATTGCCACCATCTCTTTGGCCGATCATATGATTTCACTCGGTTTTTTTTTCCTTTCCTGAGGAACCGCAACAATGAGTGGTTTTATTAGCCAGCCTCTTGACCATTACATGTGTTGAGCAGTTCCACCATTGCCGGAACTAGTTGCTACCCTTTATACCACTCGTTCCTCTAGGACGAGTCACCTTTAAGCTCTTTTCTGACTCATAAAACATGAAAATATTTATGAGTATTTTTTCCCTTTTTGACTCGTTAAACAGAATAAAAATGGAGGTCTACCTTCAGCGCTTTTCTAACCGTTTAAATATGAAAAGATTGTCGAGTTATTCCTCTTGACTCGTTAAACGTAAATAAGAGGCGATCGCCTTTAATCTCCTTTCTGACTGTGTAAATATGAAAATATCGTTGGGCCTTTGTCGTTTCAGGCTCGTTAACGGTTACGAAATGACTTGATTTCAGTCGCTTTTTTACTTTTCCAGGTCGATGTCACTAATCCTAAAAACTACTCCTCGATCGCAATGGTCGAGCGGTTCTTTTGAGCATTATTTTATACTTTTCTGGGCTCGAGAGACACAACTTTATGAAAAAGGACACCCCTGGAGTTTACTTTTCTGTTGTATTTTCAAACTCTCTAAACATTAAAAGATGCTGAGTTCTTCCTTTGTCAGACTCGTTAAAACTTGATGACATTGGATTCCGTCGAAATGACATTTTACAAGCATATGTTATCCCCGTCAAGATTGTTAATAAAAATAATTGGAGTACTCGCTAGAAATGGTGGGGAAAATGGAACCAGAATCATTGTCGTGTCGGCAGTATGTCACTCTTGAACATGGCACTTGTCTGCATTCGTGTCTGGATGGGGACATCTCATCTCATTTTTCACTTGCCTCTACGGGTTTGGGTGATCCTGTTTGACCTCTCATCTGCTCTTTGCCTTGTCACCATGACCTCTAATCGATTGATGTCAAATACTGCCAAGTCCACTGTCATGCCGCCGACATGTTCAAGAGAAGTTGACCTCTGCGAAATATCAACCTCCCTCTGATAACTCATATAATCCTGATTCAAAAAAACATTATCTTCCTCCATCTCGCATCGATGATGTGGGAAACACTATGGCCCACCTTCGATCAAGGTCACTTCCTGTCGACTTCAGCTCATTATCTAAGAAGTTGATCTAGAGACTCCCTTCTGGTGTCTTGGAGCCTGCATGCCTCAATGGCAGGTTCTTTGCATTCAACGCGATGTTTTCATCATTGGCCTCTGATTGAATGATTCTACGGGTGTTCGACGCCGGCTCACTGATTCGCACGCCGTAGATTGTACCTATAGTACCTTGAGGGCCATTGTCATTATTGGTGTTACCTCTCGTGTCTGTTAACAACTTTCATCATTGGGTGGTAATCAGACGATGTTCCTGCATGTTTGACTTTGGCTCCTATATTCGCATGCTTGAACTTGTACTTTGTTCGGGTTGAGATGAAGCGCAAGACCCTAGATTTTGTCTGTTGGGATCCAGGCTATGATTTTGTGGATTATTATTATTATTACATGACTCATTTACTTGATGGCTACGACCATTCCCGAGTCTATTTTCATTGGATGGCTACGCCCATGACTTGGATCTATATTATTGTGTACTCTGCTATGGACGGTTGTGCCCATACCACATATATATCATGTATTTGAGATATTAGTTGTACTTCTCCATGCAGGTTTTCCGGCGGTAGTGTTTTCGGTTGGACATGTTCTCATAAAGAATTTCACCCCTCTCTCTCTCTCGGGCCTCATGCTTTAGGGGGCATCTGTTACACAACAATTTGTCAACATCCCTGCTACCCCTCTCCTACATCTTGGAGGACTCATTCTGGGACCTATGAGAAGTGACATGGCCTACAAACACTTGCATTGCATTCCCCTGAACATGAGCTTTGTTTTCCCTGAAGACATCTCCTACTAAAAAACCATAAAAATAGCTCTTTTTCCATTGGCCCGATTCCATAGTGCAACCCTCGCGCCAAGGGTGCAAATCCTCCAAAGAGGGTGTGCCAATTGGCTCTCTGTCATAGAGTCGCACCCGTGCCAACCATAATCAGAGGTGTTTTTTAACAAACAAACGGCGGAAGTTTCGTCCTAAGAAATTCCTGGACTGATATCTATCTTGAGTTGGGTGGTTTGGCTACAGATTTCCATAGGTAGGAAGTGGTTTGCCACCTCTCATGGAAGCTTCCTTGACAATATGGCCAATCCCATGATTATTGTTGAGGAGGTAAATCCCCTCTGCGGACAGAGGCGATCCCTACTAGCCCAGACCAGGTCTAGCAACAATCATCAAACGCTATAGTGCAAGTTCCTAATTCCAAATTAACAGACCAGTGATGAAGGCCTACCTAGATTCCAACGCTATTGTTTGTAGAAGAGGTGGTGCCCCCGTTCCTTTGCTCTGGAAGATCACAATCCTCACGATCTCCGTGAATGGACACCTGCACATACAAGAAACGACACAAACACAAGCATAAAATTCAGCATATGCAACTATATATCAGTCAAAAAGGATATAACTCATCATCATCACAAATAACAACAAGAGTCGAATGATAACCAATAGTCGTTCATTAATACTTAATCAAAGAAGAACACAACCAAAGTTTTGACGTTGGATTCTCCTTTGGTGGGTAGTTAGCAGCACATGTCTCGCAAAGCCTGTCGGGAATAAGGACAAGCCTCTCTCTTTGGTTCTTGGACAATAATCTCCTTGCTTGGATTTGGCCTTATGGGAATCAAGAAGGCTCTTGTAGCATGAAGCTCTTGGAAACTTGACAATTATGAATCTTTGGAACTCTGGAACTAGCTTGCCAAGGAAAATGGACAAGCTTTTATAGATGGAGGAAGGGGAGTTGGGATCATCCACAATAATCATGGGATTGGCCATATCATCAAGGAAGCTTCCATGAGAGATGGCAAACCACTTCCTCTTTATGGAAATCCATAGCCAAACCACCAAACTCAAGATAGATATCAGTCAAGGAATTTGTTAGGACGAAACTTCCACCGTTTGTTTGTTAAAAAACACCTCTGATTATGGTTGGTGCGGGTGCGACTCTATGACATAGCGCCAATTGGCACGCCCTCTTTGGAGGATTTGCCCCCTTGGCGCAAGCGCTGCACTATGGAACTATGCCAATGGAAAAAGAGCTATTTTTAGGGTTTTTTAGTAGGAGATGTCTTCAGGGCAAACAAAGCTCATGTTTAGGGGAATGCAATGCAAGTGTTTGTAGGCCATGTCACTTCTCATAGGTCCCGGAATGAGTCCTCCAAGATGCGGGAGAGGGGTAGCAGGGACGGTGACAAATTGCTGTGTAACAATTATTGTGGATGATCCCAACTCCCCTTCCTCCATCTATAAAAGCTTGTCCATTTTCCTTGGCAAGCTAGTTCCAAAGTTCTAGAGATTCTGAATTGTCAAGTTTCCAAGAGCTTCATGCTGCAAGAGCCTTCTTGATTCCCATAAGGCCAAATCCAAGCAAGGAGATTATTGTCCAAGAACCAAAGAGAGAGGCTTGTCCTTATTCCCGACAAGCTTTGTGAGACATGTGCTGCTGACTACCCGCCAAAGGAGAATCCAACGTCAGAACTTTGGTTGTATTCTTCTTTGATTAAGTATTAATGAACGACTATTGGTTATGGTTCCACTCTTGTTGTTATTTGTGATGATGATGAGTTATATCCTTTCTGACTGATATATAGTTGCATATGCTAGATTTTATGCTTGTGTTTGTGTCGTTTCTTGTATGTGTAGGTGTCCATTCACGGAGATCGTGAGGATTGTGATATGCCAGAGCAAAGGAACGGGAGCACCATCTCTTCTACAAACAATAGCGTTGGAATCCAGGTAGGCCTTCATCACTGGTCTGTTAATTTGCAATTAGGAACTTGCGCTATAGCATTTGATGATTGTTGCTAGACCCAATCTGGGCTAGTAGGGATCGCCTCTGTCCGCAGAGGGGATTTACCTCCTCAACAGTAGTCATCGTTGAGCAGCGAATCCCCCCATAGCATGGTTTTGGGGCTTGAACCCAAAATTTTGGTCAAGTGTAATGTAAAGGCCCCGCAAAATGTGGGCGCGGAGCGCGAGAGTCGGGTTTTCCACCCTAAGATAATGTAATTTAATGTAAAGTGTGTCGGCCTACCCATGGTCCACGAACTATGGGATTGTATAAATAGAGCAAGGCTCTAAGTGTATTGGAAGTCTTAGTTTTGATAAGCAACAAATAGATGCGAAGGCATGGTTAGAAGACAAAAGTGAATCTGAAGTGTATTAGGTCGTAGTGGTAGGTAGAGACTCTACAGCTGAGTGTGCAGAGGCCTAATAGAGTCTGCAACTAAGTGCGCGGACCCTTGCAGCTGAGTGCGTAGGGCAGAGTCGAGTCTGTAACTAAACTTAAGCATTAATAAAGATAACACTGATTCAGAATATTGTGCATTTTCTTATAGATATGTATTTTTCTGTCCTAGTTATTCTTTATGAATTTATATTATTTTTAAGTACGTGCACTAATCTGAAAGTTGAACAAGTAATAAGAATATTGGGACCACACAAACTAAGTGAAGCACTAATGTAATAGTAAGGATTGGATCGGATCGGAATAATACGAAGGTGCGCATGGGTTGCAAATAATAGGAAGCTGTGTGGAGCAACGCAGTGCATAAATTAGGATTGCGAACCTCCAGAACCCTCATCAAGACATCCCTAGGGTGTGGAAACTTGGTGCCAGCACCCTCCCATACTACTTCGAATGAGACCTCAATCCGCACTCCACGGATTGTTGCCAAAAGGGCCAATAGTACTGAGATTTGCTTGGCTAAACTCACTGTTGAACCTGGCTCAGGCCCCATGCAATCAATAAATGGGTTGTCTGACTAACCAACCAAACCACAGTCTTCGTAACCCGAGAAGCCGCACAAAGGTGCAGGACTATAAACACAGGTACTAGAAGCTGACATCAAAGTAGAGAATCAAGCTAGACATAGTTGATTCAAAAGCAGAAATGGAGCAGATCCAGTGGATGGTAAAGTAGTGTGCTGCAGACCTATGCACAACACAAACACAGTTGGAAGCACTTTGCGCAAAGATTTCCACACCAGTATTGTGACTTGGGATGTGTCACGATGATGGTGTTGGGGGCCTGTTGGGCAGCGGATCCCCCCATAGCATGGTTTTGGGGCTTGAACCCCGAATTTTGGTCAAGTGTAATGTAAAGACCCCGTGAAATGCATGCGTGGAGTGCGAGAGTCTAGGGTTGTCCGCCCTAAGATAATGTAATTTAATGTAAGGTGTGTTCACCTACCCATGGTCTGCGAAATATGGGATTTTATAAATAGGGTGAGGCTCTAAGTGTAAAGGAAGTCTTAGTTTTGATAAGTAACAGATAGATGCAAAGGCATGGTTAGAAGATAGAAGTGAAACTAAAGTGTATTGGATTGTAGTGCTAGGTAGAGGCTCTGCAGCTGAGTGTGCAGAGGCCTAGTAGAGTCCGCAACTCAATGCGCAAACCCCTGTAGCTAAGTGCACAGGGTGGAGTCGGGTCTGTAACTGAACTTGAGAATTAACGAAGATAAGGTTGATTCAGAATATTGTGCATCTTCTTATAGATCTGTATTTCTCTGTCCTGGTTATTCTTTATGCATTTATATTATTTTCAAGTACGTGTACTAATCTGAAAGTTGAACAAGTAATAAGAATATTGGGATTGCACAAACTAAGTGAAGCACTAATATAATAGTAAGGATTGGATTGGATCAGAATAATACGAAGGTGTGCATGGGTTGCGAAGAATAGGAAGCTGCGCGGAGTAGCGCAACACACAGATTAGGATTGTGAACCTCTAGAACCCTCATCAAGACATCCCTAGGGTGCGAAAACCTAGTTCCAGCACCCTCCCATACTACTTTGAGTGAGACCTCAGTCCGCGCTCCACGAACGGTTGTTGAAAGGGCTAGTAGTACCAGGATTTTCTTGGCTAAACTCATTGCTAAACCTGGGTCAGGCCCCATGCAGCCAACAATCATCAATAAATGTCATCATATATTTATTTCCATTTGCAAAAGGAATAGGCATTGGACCACATAAATCTGAATGAATGAGTTCAAGTTTTCTATGTGCTCTAGAATATGAATCGTGAAAACATTGTTTGCTATGCTTTCCTAGAATGTAAGCATCACATTACTTAAGTTTCCTAGGAATTGTAGGCAAACCAGTAACACCATTTTTATTCAACAAGCATAGGTTATCATAATTCAAGTTTCCAATCTAGCATGCCATAACAAACTTGATGGAAATGTACTTTCTTCATAATGAGAATTGTATGAGAAAATTTGTGCACAAGCAGAGGTACCTTGCAGCATGAGAAGCCTTTCCTCTTTTATCCCCGTCATGGCAAGTGAGTGGTCTGATGCTTTTCTCACCTCAGCCTTGCCATCAAACATGTTAATGGAGTTTCCTTGCTGGTGGATGTGGACCAAGGACAACAAGTTTCTCCTTAGCTGTGGGAGATATAAAACATGATGCAGAAGAAAGTCTAGATGACTAGGCAGTTTTAAGCTGGTTGTGCCAAGCCATGATGGCTTGACTTTTGATTTTTCTGCAAAGTATACTGCTCCATCAACGTCATCAGTAAATTCTTCAAAAAAATCTCTTCTAAAGGTCATGTGGAAAGTTTCTCCTGAATCAAGCAACCAATCATTTTTCAAAGAAGCAAGTGAAGCATTAAATAGGTCTTCATTTACTCCAATGTTACAATGTGCCACAACATAGTGAGTGGATTCAGGTGCTTTAACTTTCTCTTTGTCATTAATTTTACCTTTGGGTTTGTTTCTTTTCTGCTCAATTCTATCCCAAGGCAACTTGCATGTGGATGCATCATGTGATCCATCTCTTGTGCAACATATGCAATGTAAATGTGACTTTTCTCCTTGACAGTGTCTACCCCCCCTGCCTCTGAAATTTCTTCTTCCTCTTCCTCTTCGATCACCTCTTCCTCTGGAAGAATCTTGAGAAAAATTATTCTCTCTATGTGCAAGACACACAGTCTCTTCAGAAGACTGAGGAGTTGTCTTCTTCCCAAAATCTTTCTCTCTCTCAGCAATTTGTTTCACAAGGGAGTCAAACATAAATTATTTTAGGTTTCCATTTGCTTGCAAGACTCAAGATAATTTTAGTAAGTGGATAAAATGCCTTGACAAAATCTATCAGAGGAATGTCTAGTTCAACATTAGTGACTTTGATATAATGCATAACAGATTTTACTTCTTATGCAAGAGCAAGAGGATCATCATTTTGTAATTCAAGGCTAGACCGTTTAATCATGAGTTGAACAACTTCAAGTGCAGAGTGTGAGTCATAGAGTTGCTTCAGTTTTTGTGAGGATTCGAAAGCATTTGAAAATGGTGAAATATGGTGACTCACCTCTTCATTTACTAATGTTGCAATCAAGGCATAAGCCTTGCTGTTCTTATTTTCCCAAATGGTGAATTCCTTGCATGAGGTAGGTTGTTTTGATTCTGTGTCTCCATCTCCAATCCACACTCCTTTCCATAGCTCATTAAAAATGAGTGTGTTTGATTTTCTGCGACCATTCTGGATAGTTCTCCTTGTCGGTGAGAACCACTCCCACAATAGATATCAATGAATGCATTTTAAAAACACTATGAACTGTAAAAAAATATACTTCTACTGCCAATATATAAAATATTTTCACTTCTAGTGTTAAAGAAAAAAAATGCATTGTAATATCAATATTTTGAAGAAAAAAAGTGCAATTCTGGTCAAGAATGTAGTTCTGGTAAAAAATGCAATACTGGTAAAATGCAGTTCTGGTAAAAATGTTGTTCTAGTAAAAAATATAGTTTTGGTAAAAAAAAAATGCAGTTCTGGTCAATATGGTATGGAGGGAGCAGCATACTGGAGAGAGCAGACAACGTGGGATACACTTTGGTCGCCAAGGATCAGCACAACAAACTTTTGGAGGAGGGGTCGTTTACCTATTTGGAGAGGTCGAGGTAAGCATAACGAAGGTCTGCATATGAGGAAACGGAGGCAACAGAGGCTGCATATTAAGTGGAGCAGCGATACCATGGGAGGAAGAAGACTATCTTCCTTCTTAGAGTATGGAGTGTGGAATGAGCATTCAGCTCTAGCCCAGATGAAGCAACAACAACGTAGTGTATTGGAGGGAGGGAACAACATATGTATTGCAATGAGTTAATGGAAGAGCGTATGCTTAATGGTGAGGGTGCATCATATGTATACAGTGAGGGAGTAGCATATGTTTAATGGTGAGGGAGTAGCGTATATTTCATGGTGAGGGAGCAGCGTATGAGCAACTATAATGCTACGTATGGGAGCTTCAAGGGACGCTGCAAATAAGTAGTGAGAAATTCCAATGCCTCTCTATCATAACGAGCATATGTGGTATGGGAGCACCAAGGGACACTGCAAATATTGATAAACATTGCAATAGAGGCTACATTCCCACCAATTGTTGTGCTTACCTGCACTCTCAACCTTCTTGACAAATAAAAGAGAAGTACTTCTCTCATATTACACTCGAATTCCATACCAACAAGAAAATTGTCGAGGAAGTTTCCATTATTCCCTCCAAACGTCTCAGAAACAAAATCATTGTATTCAAAAAGGAATCTCGATGAAGTGTTAACTAAGAGAGGTTCGATTCTTTGATGAGAGGTTGAGAAATTTGTGATGGTAGAAGGAAAATGTGTTAGGTTGTAGAAATGCAGAACATGGGTAGAATAGGAAAAATAGATAGAGGGGAGTTACAAGGGCAAGAATGCTTAAAAATAGAGTTGGCTCTGATACCATTTCAGGTCAGGAGGTAAATCCTCAAATGTGATTATGTTTATTCATTTAGGTTGTTCATAGATATATACATGAGGTAGTGACTGTTGAGTTTCATCTCCTGATGACTCTCCATTTTCTCTTATTATTTATTTACACTATTTACAATTGTTCACCCAATCCCTATGATTAGGTGTCAATAGGCCTCACCACTCTCACTCTCTATGGAATAGGGGCATCCCCTACAACACTCATATGCCTCGGATTATGGCCTACCGAATAGGCTAGTGGTCACCCCTGCGGCCCCACATCTACAAGTGAACAACCATGATATCAGCATCATCATAAATCAAATATCATAATGATACAAGAAAACAAATATACAGATACAAATGAAAAAAACAAAATATACTTGCTAGTCCCTAGGCATAGCCCTCAGGGAGGCCCATATCAAGATCCCACTGGAAGTCTACACCATGATAGGGAAACTCCAGAATCAACTGAGGATTGGATTTAAACCAATCCTCTATAGCGGTGTTCCAGTAACTCCCCACATTGCCACCCACATTTCTCGGAATTATTACTACCCAATGACACATACATGGGTCATTGGTAGGCCTCGCTAGTACTTCCAAGATAGGATGGAGCATAACCACCTACTCATACAAAATGATGTATAGTACACTCCCATAACTGAAACTATTTATTTCACCATGTCGCACCTGCTACGCTACGACAACATCCCCCAATGCAGTAATCAATCCCAATCGAAGAAGTGTCTCGCTTGTAGCTATTGCAATACCACTATATGGGGTCGTAATGCTTTTTTAGGGGATTTCAACCCCACTAGCCTCACAATCATATCCATCACTGCTTGCTTGGTCAAGTCCAAAAAAATTGTAATCTCAATACAGCCCTCCTCATAGGGGTCACACCCACAATGAGTGGCACCCTTTGCCTCTGCCCAATGCCAAATATCCACATGCCCAACTAGCCATGGATAGGTTAGTGCCTCCCAACGAGGCAACATACTAGTAACAAAGTAAATATCAGTATGAAATGATAATGACAAATCTGTCAACCGAATGACCATCATCTAATGGTCCACATCCCATCATTTGATCAAAAAACATAGGAACTTGTCCTGCAACCTCATCAGGGGGTTTTAAAGGAACTTCAGAAGTCCCCACCGCACCAAAATCTGCCTCGCTACTGGATCTCGTGCTACATCTGCACGCAGTTTCTTCCAATCCCTCTCCCTCCAAATCATCCTGCCAAGCAGGATACCATGTGTCAAAAATATAACCCCCAGGCTACTAAGAAAAATGAAGAATCATGAGAAACCCCTTTTTTTCATGGTTGTGTGCCTATGTGCCTAATAGACGTGATACTGCATGCTTTTTTTCTTAGCAAACATGTGGGCATGCATCTGTGAGGCAATTAAGCCATAGCGTCCAAAACACCCAATACAGCACGCATGTTTCTCAAACAAGTTCATAGTTCATGCGTTTATGTCTCACAGAAATGTGTGACCATCGTGTAGTAAGTTGGCCAAGCCACGGTGACACCACAAGGTTTTTCCACAGAATTTCTCCCCTCAGATGCATGGAGCATGTGTCTGAGGAGGCTTTTTTCATGGAATCGCTGCACAAAACTATAAGTTTTGTGCGATGACCCCGCAACTTCAAGCGAGTCGCCCGTGTGGCCAAGAGAAATTAACCCTAAAAGGATGTACATGGTACCCCTATATGACCTGTGTACCTTAAAAACTACCAAATTGATGAAGAGTAAGGTACAAACTCTTACCTAGCTCTCTCTGCGTGCATCCTAGGTACTTTGGCTGACTGCAACGACAAGAAAAGCTCTAGGAGCACACTCTAAACTCTACAACTCAATAGTGCAAATGATTTATATTTGGACCCCTTAGCCCTATGTATTTCCCTTTTCGCCATCTTTTGGGGTGCATTACAGAAGCTTGTGATATCCATTGACAAATAAGGAAGAGACACAAGGATCAGTACCACGCCATCTTCATCATGGATCTCTTTGTTCCGGTAAAAGAAAAAACTGATTTTTTGGGCCTGTCACACACCCAAAAATTCATGTCAGGTACTCCTCTAGTTCTTTAATTCATAACATTCAATTATTCATAGATTATATATATGTTTTAAACAATTATTTCACTTCGGTACTAGTTGTGTCAATTGCAGGAACATTTCACATGATCCACTTCGACCAACACCCTAATAAGAAAATAACAGGGTAGGTATCACTCTCTTCTTAGCATGATAGGCTTCTTCTTAAGCTTTGCATATCTTGACATCATTTCTCCATAATGCACCATAAGCTCCCTCATCTCGACCATGTTTATCACCATCTCGCCTTTGTATATGATAAACCTTTGTGTCAGTCAATAGAACCCCCCCCCCCCTCCTCCTCATGGCTCAATTCATCTTTGTAGATCCCTCTTCACTAATAAGAGCCATGACCACTTACTTTGGCCGAGGAACCATCCCACTTACATGCCTTGATGCTAAGCCTCATTATGCTACACCCATTCCACATGCATACCATTTTCCAAGCCATCTCTAGTACTTTACGACGGATCTAGATGAATGCACATCCACATCCTACATTTGGCCTATCACTCACCTGTATTACATATCCCATTTGGGTTACTTCATCTGCCTCACCAACCCAACATAGAGACCAAATAATGGGGCCCTTTCCCTCAACAAAAACACTGCACCTCCATACAGGTCACCATCATTCTGGGGCACCTGTCTTCGTGGTTGTACATCCAAATCACCCTCATATTTTTTTGGTAAGTATACAAATCATTTTTAGGAAAAATACTCCCACCCACATTCTTTTGCATTCATGCCTTTTACCTGTTGATTTCTATTCACCCTTGGTCAGAGCTTACACCTCACCAGCTTTCCATTTTCACACCTGTTAGAACACACTTACACCCATCCTAGAAATCCCATCGACTCCAAGATCATCAATATTAGCAAACATATTTTTTCCGCCACCATTTGCACAAAAAACTCATACCTTGGGCTAGTTGTCCATATCCTCTTATATTTTCAACTGTGAGCCTCCCTCCTAGGGTCCTCTAACTAAAACTAAATTTCTCTAATTTTAAATACAATAAAATAGGAAATAACTTGTTTATATCTAAACATTTATTTGATGATAATATACCATTAAAATTTATTTACCAAAATTTTAATAAGGAAGAATTTCATTGCAACCATTTACATAAGCAATCAATAAACAAAGGAATACATGTTCCAATAGATTAGTTGAGATGCTCCTGAGCTCCTAACTCTGTTGGGATGCTCCACTTGACTACCTGACTGGATTTTCCTCCCAGCCAACTAGGAAGTATTTCCTAGCTCAAGGAACCTCCATAGGTTCCCTAGCCCTCCGAGACAAAGTCCAACCAGATATAGTGTATCCAAGTTAAACAAACACTCTCCTTCTCTCCCTTCTCTTTTCTCCACCTTTCTCCCAAAAAAAATTCCTCCAAAACCACAACCAAAACCAAAACCAAGACCAAGGATCCACCCCTCCTCTCATCATCCTTCCCCTTTTATGCCTATTTCTCCCATCCACTTCGCCCACCTATCATTAATGTCTTAAATATCCCCTCATCGAGGACATTTTGGGGACAAGATATCAATATTTAATTTGGAAATTAATTGTGGAAGACCATATCTTCTTCCAAGTAAATTTGAGACATTTTTGGGATAAGGTATGGATATATAATGTGGTAATTAATTGGAGAGGACTGTATCTTCTCCCAAGTAAATTTGAGAGCATATTTTGGGGATAAGATATGGATATATAATTTGGTAATTAATTGGAGAAGACTATATCTTCTTCCAAGTAAATTTGAGAGGACATTTTGGGAATAATATATGGATATATAATTTGGTAATTAATTGGAGAGGACCATATCTTCTCCCAAGTAAATTTGAGAGGACATTTTGGGGACATGGATATTTAAATTGGAATAAATGGAAGGAGACCATATCCTATCAAAATTTAAATTTGAGAAGATAAGTTGGGAATTGAATAATAATAATAATAAAATTTATATCAGTAATAAATTTACAGTTTCACCAATGTAAATATTTTTTGATAATTAGAAGTCGATATTTTTTGGTAATTTAAACACTAATAAAAATTTGCATGATAAGATTAAGTAGGGAATTACATACACCCCTACTTTAGAAAACTTTGTCCCGAAGTTAGAGTGAAAAATATATAAGGAGTTCGAGGGATTTTGACAATAAGGCATAAAAAAATAGAGAGAGAGTTATAGTAATAAAATTTGATAAGTCAAACAATGACATCACATCCCATCAAGAGTCTCCAACTAATCTATATCCTCCTATACTTCCCAACATACTTTTGTTCCCACCCTATCCATCCTCTGCTGCTATATACTATGGCATTGGCTATACCAATCTAACAACTGACAAAACCAATATGGTAGAAGCATCGACAATATCAACCTAACTTCCCCAACAAGCAACTGTCAATCGTCATCACACATCTAGGGGGAGCATGTCTACCACTACCATCCCACGATTCCAGGTTTGGAGGTTACACGGTCGGAAATGCCTCCACCCCTCCTTACAACTAGGGTCAACACCCTAATATGGACAACACTATAGTGTTGGTTGGGTACTTGTCATCGAATAATCCAGTCAAGTAGTCTTGTCACCTGCAATTTACATTTTATCCATGTCATAAGAGTGCATATCAAGTAGATTCAGAATGTAATAGAACAATGTACATCATACCTTTCCTCATTAGATGTCTCGACCTTCCCCAATGGAAGAGTAGATCTTGGCTATCATATAGTTCTCTCCAATCTACAGGTTAGTTATCATTCATGCATACATATAACAGCAAAATATATATAGATAAATGATCTTAAACATCATGTTATTAAGTCTAGTATCCACGTGTCAATTTTGTAGTTTATACTGGAAATAAATATTACATTAGATAAATCATAATTTGGCTAAGTCATTCATTAGATAGCTCATATCCACTCAAGCCATACATGAAACAATAATAACTATAATAAATCATCACCAAGTAAGTCATACATTAGGTCATACATCAAACATTTCCATTATCAATACCTCATCCATCTAATGATTTATATAAGTAGTTTCACATGTCCAACTAAATGCATCAATATTACATAGCATTCATAAATAAATAACATGGAACTGCAAAATAGAGCCTTAGCATAGGTGGCTATCTAAGTCAAAATGGGCATCACAGATGCTCAGAAAGTGAGGGGTAGTCATGACATATAGTCTCTACATCCTCCCAGGTAGCAGATCCTAGGCTATACTTGTCCCACTACACCTTAACCTCGTCCACCATGCAATGTTTGAGATGTCGAACCCTACGGTCTAATATGCTTAATGGTTTGACCACTATGCTTCCCATGTTCGAGACCTACAATTCCCTCCTATCTAGTTTGTGAGATTCATCAGAAATAAATGTCATAAATAGGTACATGAAAAACATCATGAGTTTTATGCAAATGGGGTGGAAGTACAAGATGATAGGCAACTAGTCCAATCTTCTCCTTGATCCTAAAAGGTCCTAGAAACCAAGGTGACAACTTTGTCCCTTTCCTAAACCGAATAGTGCTTTTGTTGGGTCAGATATGAATAACAACTTAGTCCCCTACTTCATAATTGCGATCAATCCTATGTGAATCAACATAACTCTTCTGTCTATCTTGTTCTTCCTTTAACCTTTGTCGAATTTGTCTTACATGTTCCTCCATTTATTAAACTAATTCTGGCCAACTATTACTTGGTCCTCCAACTTTTCCCGACTCAATGGCATCCTACATGGCCTCCCATATAGAGCTTGATTGTAGGTTTTAACCCCGTACAGAAATTACCTGCATACGAATTCTAAATCACAAGAAAAATAAAAATGCGAGAGCATAACACATAAAACACATATACACAGAGATTTCCCACTGGA
>APFE031082850.1:0-55487 GCA_000404065.3 Pinus taeda | reverse complement strand
AATGGAAGTCCTAATTCCAGCAGCATTTACCCTTTAGAATGTTCAGCTTTCAACCTCCCCTCCTTTGGCCCAATGCCTGTATTTATAGTGTTCTAGAGGAGGTTATTCAGTTCAACATCAATGGGATACTCCCTCTTTTGGATGGGGTAGCTCCTCTCTTGATGGGATAAGTTCCTCTATCATAGGGATGCATGAACCATCTGGAGGCGCTCAATACACGTCAAAACTCTTCTAGAAGGCTCTAGAAGTGACCACAAGTAACTTTTTAAAGATGAAACTCGCGCCTTTTGACCTTTACAGGGGTACGCACCCCTTTAGCTTACAGAGCGTACAAGTACGCAGGTACAGTGTGTTTGGAGTGCGTACACGCGGGCAAGGTAGAGAGAACCTGCGTACCCAGAGATAAACATGTTTTAAAGTGACTTTCTCTCTTTTTTAGGTTTGACATGAAGAGCAAAGGTTTGAGGCTTGACAAGGAGGACAATATGGCTATTTAACTGCAGATAGCCATGGTGACAAATTTCAGTGTAACAATAGTGCTTTCATATCATATTTTGATTGTAACACCTCCTCCCACATTTACCTACGCTAATAGGTCCACCAAGGTAAACATGTGATGAAGAGTTACAATGATATGATTCAACTCCCCAAGTATAGTTAAGGAAGTGGAATCAACGAATGAAAATCAAACTAACCTTCCTCAGAAGCTACAAGACCCATAGAGGCTAACCAACCACTCCAGGTGCCAAACCCCTGAGTTAACATGTTTTTTACCGAACTAAACCCCCAGTCACACCCATGACAATCCTTACATTCGACTAGGACCCTCCAATCACTCCCACAGCAAGACATCCATGCAACTTGTTGATGGTGCTAGATGCGCCAACATGTCAAGGGATCTCCCCTGTAAGAAGTCCCAACTAGACCTCAGTGCATTTGGAGTAGGAGTCCCAGCAGTGGGTAGTATGGTATTGCCTTGACTGCAGTTGCACACAAAGGTAAGTAAGATGTCCTTGTTGGAAGTAAGCGTGTGACCTTGCAGCAAGTTAGGGAAGGTGCATGAAAGGCTCTAACACACGAAAGGGGAGAAGAGTGCATCCCTTAGAAGCCTATGATAGAAAGTAACTTGAAAGGGAACGTACGAGCTAAAAAACATCACGAGATGGAAAGCAGGATAGCTGACAATCCAAAGTGACAAGTTATACCAACAACACACTTTGATAAGATTTATACAAACACATACGAAATAGTCCATACATACATGTGTAAATTACAACTACATACATCGTTAATAGCCAAACTACAATAACAATATATGCATGAAATGTGTTGACTTTGTTATATTAAAAAGAATGAAAGATCCAATCATGCATACAACCATGACAACCACTAGCCCCAATAGTGGAACGTTACAGTCACTGCTGCCTACTCCTCCAAAGAGATTTACTCACTCTGCAATGTAGAGAAGCCAAGGGTCGTTACAATACACTCCAAGCTTTCTCTAAGTTATACCTATTGGAAGCTTGGCTCCCCCAAAATCCTAGACAATGAGTTACGAGGTTCTATGTATAGAAAAGGGTTGGGTGACCCTTGACATTCCCCCTTGTGACTCTTGAGCTACCCTCATGACTCTTCAACTTACACATGACTGTTTACATTCTATTATTGACACTTGGTCTTTCACTTTACAACATGTTTACAATACAATATGCACATGTACCGATGTGAGACAAAAATGAGCTTGAGTAAGCCATACAAGATATCATTGAGACTCAGACAGTTGTGGGAAGACTAACTCGTCGACATCCTCTTTGTGATCGATGGTGGCGAGCTAATGCCAAACTTGGTAGTCTATTATGGTGTTCACGTACTCCATGGTGACATCCTTTTGGAAGAAAAATCTTGCCTCTATTGCATCTAGGTACACTAATTTGGCATCTTTGTCCAACTCATCATATAGCATGTGCATCATGGTCTTGAGTGCAACTGGAACAACAACATACTGGTGCATAGTGTCTGTGCTCATCTATAAATCTGCGTTGGTGGCTATGCACATCAATTGTTCGAAGTACATGCCAGTTGGAATTGGTTCTTTGTTTTTGCCTCGGTGAGTGTGCCAATGGATGGGATCACATGCATGCACACAATGACATCCATGCTCCTAAACACTCGTACATGTGAAGCCTGTAAGCTGGTGATGAGATGTGGGAGTTCCTCATAGTTTCTATCTGACTCCGCATTTGTGCCTTCAACTCTACTACATATGGGTTCATCATCTTGGGCAAGTACAATGGGGATCCCTTGTACCTCATTGTCCATATATGCATGTGATTGATAGTAATGTGTATGTCTATCAAGATGCGTGCTCTCCTAGCACAACATTACTGCCAACCATTAAGATGGACAACTGACTTATGCACAAAGACAAACCTGAAGCACAACGTCCGCACTATCCTCTCAAAAGAAAATACTTAATCAAGTATTTATTTATTTAAATCTACTCTGGCATATGCTCTAGCTTGCTCTTCTCCCTGCTTAGTCGCTTGCAATTCCTTAGCCATGTGCTAGTTCTCAGCTATCAAGAATCTCACACTTGAGCTGGTGGCTTCAACATATGCCTTCGTAGCATCGACCAATGCAACTAGATGTTTGTGCACATCGGACATGGTCACTCATTCCTGAAAATGCGCAGGAGATACATGGACATCCAGAGTGGACACTTTGCGTGACTGCACAACTCTGTGTTATAAATCGTCAAAGGATATGTTGTGCACATCTACTTTCAAATTTTCCTCAAGGATCTCAGTGTATCCTTGATTACTTGGGACTTGCTCTACTCTCGGATCTGGTGAAACTGGTGGAGTGACCTCTTGGTCCTTGGGCATGAGGTCTGTATCTTGATCTTGATCTGGTTGAACCACATCCATGTCCATCTGTTCCAACATTTATTCAATCTCCTGAGAAAAGTCCTGATCTTGCGACTCTTCACCTTGTTTTCTATCTTCCAGCTAAGATGTGTTAATAACCTGTATTGGCGTAGTTTCATCAATGTGTGCACGTTGCGCCTCCTATTGTTCATGTTCCTGTTGCACTTCCTTCTCCCTTATACGCAACTCTTGTTCTTCCCTTAGTTGTTATTTCAACTGCTACAACTTCTTCTTTTCCTCCTCCAGTTTCTGCTTCTCCCTCTGTCTTAGCACAATCCTTCTATTGCGTTGTCACTTCTTTGCCTCAATATCTAAAGATACTCTCAATACAAGTGGATCTGCCTTGAACTTACATCTTTGCTTCGCCTCTACTTTATCGGCAACCTTCCTCTTTCCTTTGTCATGCGCAGGTCTATTGCCCTATGTTATTGCTAATGTTTTTGTTCTCTAAGATGTTGTTTCCTTGTGCGCTACTAACCACTCTGACTAGTTCATTGAGCCTTGAGGAGTTATAGCAATATATCCATGGGTCTTTCTTAGACCAATGGCATGCCCTTTGGATCCAAGGATGATACGCTCCCGCATAGTGGTCTTCCACTAAGCGATGTGGGTAATATGGATTGAAAATTCTGGTGCTGAAGGTGAACCTCTTGAATTCCTTCGTCTCGGCCTCAGCATGCTTGAGATTCTAGATTTCATGCAATTTGATCCGCAAAGGAAGATCAGGCCAAGGTGCCTTCTTCTTCCTGTGTAGTCTCACTGAAAACCCAGTCGAGATGTGGTATGCAACCTCTTGCATGACCAGCTTGTCTATGGAAAACTTCGGTAACACAGGGGGAACCTTCTCCATGTTATGCATCCAAATGAAGGTGCCAAGCAGTGAGGCATACCAATCTTCTATGTTAACCAATGCCTCCATCACTTCTTGTGACATGCAAGGCGAATCCTACTCAAAGATCATCATGTATATTGGGGTGAAAAAGTGGCTTGATAGTTGTAGTATAAATCCACGAAAGTTGCACTTGCAGAACAACCTAGAATAGGTGTGCATGGAGATTTCTAAAGGTGTCCATGCCCTTGCTGACGGACACAAATTGCATCAAGAATGTAGGCGGTCATGAATAGCTTTGCTTGCTGACCCTTGGGCGAATGTCAGGCATTTGTTACTTGCCCCTTCAACTGGAGAGCCAACATGTTAGATCAATTGAAAGGTCTTCCTTCGTTCACTAGTTGATCCAACACAATCACCCAACTCTGCGGGAAGGTTTCTGTACTTTCCTAGCCATATAAGCGGTATGTGAAGATGACCAAGAACTGATAAGCCTTCGGTAGTATCTTTGTCTTGTATACCTGGTTGGGTGTTGTCCTGAACTTAGATGCCTCTCTCACCCCAACTCTTCAAGATGTCTCTTGAGTTTGCACTGCTGTTGGGATTGGTAAAGACTGCATCCATTGTGTTCACTGGCTGCGGCAAGTGATACATCTCTTGAAATTTATCTTCCCTAAAGGTAGAAATTTTTGTTCCAATGACATTTCCTAGCACCATTGTCTCTAGGTCATTATGTGAGACAATCCAGTGGATCATGTTCGCGCCTGGAAATGTGGAATACTTGCATGCAACCTAATACAAGATAGACTTGTGTATGTTGACATAGACTCTACAGTCCTCTAGATTCTCCTCAAAGGTGCCTGAAGAGATATCATTGATGTCCTGCCATTTGATCTTGATCTCCTTGTCAATGAACAACTAAGTGTCTTCATAGATGGGCAAGATCATACACTTTCTCGAGTACATCTCCAATTGCACTCTCAATGGTGTCCTTTGACCCTGCTCTCTTGGAAGCCATTGCACATGTACTGTTGAGAGACTGATGAACACATCAGTACCTAGAGACAGAGCGACACTCATGGCAAGCAAATTTAATTGAAAACCAAAAACAACTTGAGGACTGACATGCAACACACTTGGGTGACTGATTGGAAAATTTTCGCAATTTTCTCTCGAAAGCTAGGAGATTGACTGCCAAAATTACACAGAGCACAGTCCAAACTACCAGTGAGCTGATTGACTGCTGAAACTGCACAGATCATAGTCCAGCGTGGCCTGCTGAGGACTGGAACTACACAATGTGTAGTTTCAGTCAGCATGACTGCAACCCGGGAAAATTGCATTTCACATTCTCGGGGGCCAACTAAGGCAGTGCCTCTCAGAATTGCGTAGATCATAGCCTGGGATGCTAGTGTGAGGAAAGTTGTACATAATTTATGGGAGAAAGTCAAGGCCTTCAATCCCAGAAATGTGTAGTGCAAGTTGGGCAAGGGAAGGTCCAAGCGAAGGCAGCGCAGACCCGCCGATAGGCGACTGAAAACAGTAAGGACTGAATGCATGTGTGAAACTGAGTACAGGCTTGAGTGAATGAACATGCATGCAATTAGTGAGTGTAAGATTCAATAAAATGGGAAAACAATGAAGTGTGTGAAGCGAGTCACTGCAATGGCGACCGTCAGTGTAGAAATAGTGTCATGCATGCGACAACAAGGAAATGCAATGAAAAAATTGAAACCATGCTTCTACAAGCTAACATGCATTAAAATGATAGCAAGAATTCAAAAAAACCAAGCAAACAACACTCACACGAACCGAAATACAAAGAGCGACAAAAAAGTAGACTTACCCGCAAAAATTTGTGTTGAGTGTACCAAAGGTTCCTAGATACGTTGGGAATGCTAGAGCTCCAAGATGGAAGTGAAGAATGAGCTCTGAAGTGTCGAATAAATAGTTTTGACAAGATTAAGGCTTATGATGCGCATCCCACAAATCTAAGAAAAAGTGACACTCGGCGAGAGGTTTCTAAAATGACTTTTGCATGTAACACCGAGTTGCTAAAAATAGATCCCTAAAATCTAGGGATGTTTTTGCTTTTTTATGGAAAAATCTTCCTATGCATGCAAGGCAAGATTGCATAGTCCTGGAGGGAACCAGTCAACCTATGAGCACATGAAAAAGACAGCAAGCCCTGGGATGACTTCTGCTCAATTTCTTGGCTTAGTGGCTATGGCTGCCTGTTTTGGAGAATTTGGTATCTACGGATAAATACTAATTCCCTAGATAAGTAGTTGTATCCAGAAAAAAAGTTTAAAGTGTTTTAGACTTTTCCTATAAGCAATAGATAAGATGCGAAGACAAGAAGACCTACTTGTAGTTCTGCTTTCCTCTCATCTCCCTTGTATCGATCATGTCGCTCCTTCTCGTACTTAATACGCTTGAGAAGTACCCTACAAACACAACAGAAAACAAAGAACTGATCAAATCATACGATCTATTGCATATAAGTGAAAGGAATCAGATACAATTCACACATATAAGCATTATGAAACAATACAAACATATGGGAAAAAGGTTCAAACACTTTATTATATAGAAGACGGAATTACAACCATTGGTGTCTAATTCAAAGCCAATCCTCTAACTTGGATACCATCCACATCACATCAAAAGTATGATAAACTTGTCGCAATACAATACTTGCTTCAAAGCCAAATCTCATAGCAGCATTATCTCCTTACAATTCAACATAATCCAGCCCCTGATCACTTAGATGAGTGATCAACTTATAGGAAGATGAAGGAGGTTTTGTCATAAATGGTGGCATTGAATGGCCCTCCATACTTAGAATTAGTTTTGTGGAGGAATGGATGAGAGGACAGGATGCACCTTAACTCATTCCTCATCCATTTTCGAGCTCATAGGAGTTGATAAGTGAGGGAATTATCTAGATGACTCCAAAAGATAAGAATATTCCCCAAACCCTATGTGAATTTCGCCCATTCTCGCACAGCGCAAGTGAAAGGAAACCTAAGTGCTCTACAAAGCACCCTGCCAGTGGAATCAACTGCTCTGCAGCACACCTTTACAAGGGCTTACCTATGCTGGTCCCTTTAGAGGCTATTTATGGATGTCTTCAAGTCATGAAACTGTCTGGGAAGGAGGCATTCAAAGGGGTGACTTGTTTAGGGCATGAAACAACTAAAATTAGGGTTTGATGAGCCCTAAAACATTGATCTGAATGTTGGGATTTGATGTGCCCAAATGGATTTGTAACAACTGCACCCTAAAGCATGAAGTCGGAAAAATGCCAATGTTGAATGAAATGTTTTACGATGTGATGAGGAGGTATCAAAGTGGAAGGTGACCTGCATCAATTACAATACATATATCATGATATTTGATTTTACATGAATTGTTGAGGGAAGGCATACCCATACTCATCTTATAAACTTTATTTACATGTACATAAACAGTCGTCTATAGATATAGACCCATGATTGGAATGAGCATCAATGTAAATGCATTGTACATATGATTTAGTACTCCTGAAATCGCAACTCGGATGGATGAAACTAGATCTGGAGTCTTTTATCTCGTTCAATCGTTCGCTCAAGTACGAGTCTAACCATGTGAATATGTGATCTGAAGTCGAACATGGGAAGATACCATCTGGTTACCAGCCAATGATGTAAGTTGTTAAAAGATGCAAGAGAAATCACCGATAATGATAATGATCCTCAAGGTACTGCAGTACATTCTACATGGTGTGAATGGATGATTTGATGTTGAACACCATACAAATTCTTTCGGTCGAAGGCCATTGATGTATGCCTATCACCGGAAGCGAGAAACCTGCCATTGATGCATGCAAGCCTCAAGGTACTAGAAGGGTGTTTCTAAGTCAAATTCTTGGATAATGTGTGATGTTGACAAGAAGTGACTCATCGCAGGAGGGCCTTGATGTATCCCACATCAGCGACACGAAACAAGTGTAGTGATTTTTAGAGATGGAATTTGATTGACGACACAAGGTTCAGGAATGGCGGTCATGAAAATGAAGGTTTATGGTATTGCAAAGGATGAATTTTGACTGAATGACTTCTCTTGAACATGCCGGTGACACTAAAATGAATTGGCAGAAATGACCCAATACAAAGTGATGGATGGTACGATAGACCACGGTGTGATAACCATCAAGCTAATAACCCAACCCAGATAGTCATAGTGATGGAGTGAAAGTGTCATGTTCAAGAGCGACTTGCTACCATAAAGTGGTTTTTCCATTTTTCCCTATTTTTCCCAGTTATTGTTGACCAGTACCAATTTATTTTTATCAAGCTTGAGGAGGATAACTATGCTTGTTGTATAATTTTTCCCTTCAGGCGAATCCATCGCTATTTGATGTTTTAACGAGTTTAGTGAAGGTGAAACTCTATCTTGTCTAGATGGACAAGTTTGTCGCTACTTGATGTTTTGATGAGTTTAACAACAAAGATAACTTAGTCCTTTCCATGTTTAGAGAGTTTGAAAAGGGAAAAAAGGAAAAATACACAAGTTCTTTTTCGTAAATTAATCTCTCAAGCCCGAAAAAGCGTAAAATAACACAAGAGAGATATCGTTTCCAATCTGTTAACGAGCTGGAAAGGATAAGTGCTTGGCAATCTTTTCATGTTTAAAGAGTTTGAAAAGAGCTTAAAGAGGACTCCAAGGGAGTTCCTTTTTCATTTCTAACAGAGATCGAAAAAGAGATAAAAGTGTGCTCTGTGGTCAAAAGTACAATTTACAATTGAGCACGTTGAATTCTGTAAGTCAGTTGCAAAACCTGCTTCAAAACACCACCAAATGGATTAAAAATATATGTTTCATAGGCAAAAATAGGTAAATACTAATGTTCACTTGATTAATGAACATGAAATAAACATAAAACAAGTTTTTACCATGACATTTTTACCATTTGGAACTTACCATTTAGTTTTGTGCTATGAGCTTAGTTTTTACCTCTATCTTCACCAGCTGATTGCGAGAAATTTTGTAGATCAATTCTTGAGCTGTCCGAACTAGGTAGGAACTTAACCTCTTTACTTTCTTTTCAAGTCATTCTTTTGTCATTTCTTGCAAATTTTAGCGTCTTTTGGGGGCCCCTGGGGTTTCATTTTTTTCCCTGGGATCAGCGTAGGCTTTCACATCAAAAATTGTGCTGAAGAGCACCTAGATAGAGGGCTTCATGCTCTATAGTGCACTATCTCTGTGCATGAACTGCACTGGATGAGTTTCCCAAGTTTGTTTTAGATGTTTGCTCCAAAATTTGTCTTATTTTTTGCATGGAAAGGAACCTAATTAAGCTTACAATTGTGTTTCAAGCTTTCATCGGATCATAATGTCGATTACATGGCGAGAAAGAGAGCATGAAGAAAAAGACATGGTTGCCCTAAACAATCCGGGTACAGTCGAGGCCCTCAAAAACTGTGAGTTACTCAAATACTTTAAGTTATCTGGAATGAGGCAACAAATAGAACTACTGTAGTTCCTTGTTCATGCATGGGATCTGACAGATCAAACTTTTCACATTAGGGACAAGATGGTCCCTATTACCATTGATGATATTTACTTTCTTATTGGGCTGTCAAGGCGAGGTGCCCCCATCTCACTTTCCAGATTTTCCCATGGAGGTGAATCAGTGAGAGATTATATTAGATAGTTTTTTCGGCCAAGTACATAGCCTAGCAAGGATGGGAAAATAAACATCAAGGATGTAGGTGATTTGCCTATGAGAACAATCCTCTTCAAAATCGAAAAATTGGCTGGCAATGTGACACTACATCTAACGAACAGATCTTACATGCAGTATGCACTGGAGTGTCTAGAGCCAAAAGTTTTCAATTGGTGTGAGGCCGTGCTTTCTTCATTGAGCAACCATTTTTCCACTGTTGTTCAATGTTGGCATCGCCTCATCCCATTTGGTAAAATAGTCAGCGACGACTATAATATGCCCATGCCCCCCAGCCAAGGTGGGGTTACATGTCATAAATTCAATGCCCCATTTGGTGAATGGGCCAATAGCAACGACTTGATGTAATGGTGGAGGTAGTAATCTCATTTTTTGGTCATATATCTGGCATGCATGACAACTTCTGACAGCAATAATACAATCTTTGAATATAGTTGGCCAGAAGTAACCATCACAGAGAACTCTCTATGCGGTTACATATCCAGATAAGTGTCCACCACATGCACCTAAATGGCAATCATTCAATGCTTTCTCGGCTTCCTCATGCATGAGGCACCTCCATAAAACTATATCGATACCACAATGGTAAAGAGTGTCGCCAATGATTAGATAATCTTTGGCTTGGTAATGAATACATCGCTGTTGCGAGTGAGAGGTATCAGATCGAAAAGTTTGGGTCTGGAGATAGATCAGTATATCTCCATACCACATGTCAGATGACGATATTAGAAACAGAGACTCATCCAAAATTAATGGTTTAGATGTCAAATCAATGGAGGTCGAGGGAAGCTCACAAAGTAACTTTGCGAAAACTAGAGATTTCTTCGATTTGGACTTGATGAATTCCAAATCAAATTCCTGTAAAATAACTATCCATTTTGAGTATTTTCCCCCAGCAATTGACATGACAAAATGTATGTCATAGGGTTGCAATCTGAAATAACATTTGTTTTCCATAGCAGGATGTAATGGTGAAATCTTTGAATAGCTTCCACAACTGCCAAAGCTAGTTTTTCGACATAAGAGTACTTACTTTCTATATCGTTGAGATTACGGCTCAAGCAATAAATTGGATGTTCAATCCCTTTTTCTTCCTGGACTAAAACCATGCCAATGGTTGTATCTAGAGTAGCAAGATACAGGTAATAGTCATTTTGGTAATTTGGAGATACATTAATGAAGCTCTAATCAAGGTATCTTTAAGAGCATCAATGGAAGCTTACGCAACTTGATCCTGATGGAAGGGTGTCTCCTTTTTCAAAAGATGTGTAAAACCTTTAGCTATCTCAGTGTAATTAGGAATGAACCTCCTCAGAAAGTTTTCTTTCCCTTGGAGTCTCTGTAACTGTAAAAGACTTAAAGGTGGAGGCAAATCCAAAATTGCCTGAACCTTTAACAGATCGAGTCGAATCCCCTCTCTAGACACTACAAATATGAGCAATTGACCAGAACCAACACAAAACACACATTTGTGTGAATTGAGTCGTATCTTGTAGTGTTGGCATCGTGAAAATATTGCTCTCAAATATTGCGGGTGATCAGTATGCTTTTGTGAATGAGCAAGTAAATCATCAAGGTAAGGTTGAACAATGTGTTTAATGTCATGGATGGCATAATTCATTGCCCTCTGAAATGTGGCCCCTGCATTTTCCAAACTGAATGGGAGTTTCCTATAGGAAAATGTGCCCCATAGACAAATAAAAGTTGTTTTCAGTTGGTCCTGTGGGTGGATATTGATTTGATTGTAGCCGGAAAATCCATCCATAAATGATAATATTTTGCATCCATCACATTCGTCAATAATTTGGTTGATGAAAGGAGTAGGATAATTGTCCTTTAGATATGCCTGATTTACATCCCTATAATCGACAGAAACTTGAATAGTCCCTTGTTTCTTCATGATAAGAACAAGGTTGGAAACCCAGTCAGTAAGAGGTACACGGTAAATGAAACCAGCCCGCAAAAGTTTTTCAGCTCTTGCTTTAATTGCAGCGGCTTTCTTTGGATGAACAGGTCGAAGCCACTGTCAAACTGGCCTGACATCAGGGTACATTTTGATTTCATGTTCAACAATACTAGAGCCAATGCCTAGCATCTCCTCATAAGACCATGCAAAGATATCTCTAAATTCACGAAAGAGAGTACGGTAATTATCGAGTTCTGATGGAGAACAAGATTTGCTGACATGAATGTTCTCTACAATATTAGGCTTGGTCGAAATATTAATAGAAATCGTTTCTTCAATATTTGACAAGTTTCGCTCTGATTCTACTGTGTCTATGAAAAAGTAAATTCAAAATGAAATCAACAACTGAAGGGTGGTTTAGTTCACTTGAATAATCTTCGATGTCATTTGGAAGATGGGAATGATGATAATCTTCCCAAGTTTCTTCTCCTATCATCATTGATTGGACGATTCCTTCATCCGTAGAATGTATACATGAGAAATGATTCGAAGAAGTACCATATTCTAACGAACAGTCTACCCATACAATTGGTGAATGCAGATTTGAATTTTCCCCACAAGCCCGAAAAATTGATTGCTATGCTAATTCAATGGGGCTTAGTGGCATTACCTCAATATTACTATCAACGTCAAAATTGTTGGTAATCCTCCTTAAATCAGATGAGGTGGAGGAAATCATATTGCAAGCCTCTACTCTTGCCACTTCTGCCAAATCCACTGGTGACGGTAGCGTAAAAGTACCCATTAGGGAAGGATCTTTAAAGAGACCTACTCCAACACTTTGAAGTGACAGCGGGGGTCCGTGTACCAACAGAATACTTCCCATAGCCTATGAACTATTGGAAAAGAAGGATAGCTGATCAATGACTATAATTCCACCCTTATGAGGGAAGGCAATAGTACGAAAGTATGTGTAAACCACAGCAGCCATAACATATACCCATGGCCTTCCCAGTAAAATGTTGTAATCAAGGGGTCCGTCAACTACCTCAACTTCAACAGCAATTGTTTTGTCCCCTAGTTCGATTTGCAGCTTACTCAAAATCCCACAAGGAGTATATGTTCTTCCATCAAAAGATTTTAACGTGGTTGGTGATCATGACAACGGCGGTGAACCAAGTGTTTTCCAGCAGCTCATTGACATAATGCAAGTAGATTCCCCCTCATCAATAATAGTTCGATGAACATTCTTATTGAGAGATTTTACTTGAATTAGGAAAGCTAACTGCATCGATAAATGTGGTGTATATCCCCCATGGTTAAAAACCACAAGATTAGAATATGAAGGATCTACTCTGCTTATTGCTAATAGTAAAGCCTCTTTCTGGGAGGGACAATTATGTAACACCTCGAGTGTTGACATAGCAGAAGGTGATTGAGCAAGATCTTCCTCTATGTTATAGTTCTGAGCTTCTCGAGCCCAAGGGTTAAATGTTGATTTATGTACAAATCCCTTTGGTGGTTTTATTGTCAATTCTGGTACAATAGGTGGAATATTTTCAGATGAAGTCAAAGTCGAAGAATTAGGTTGATCAATGGCTTGATTATTCGACGATGACGGTTGATTTCCATAATCTTTGTTTCTCGTTGACACCAAAGCTTCATTTTGTTGCTTTGTGATGGATAACGTGAGTACTTGGGATGTGGAAGCATGGTCTGACGCAACCAAATGTGTCTCCGGGTTTGGAAACGGATCAGTCAACACTGTAGATGTGTTTGAAGTCTTTAAAAGTTTAGAGGCCTCTAAATGGCGTGGACAATCTCTTGTAAAATGCTCATCATTACATATTAAACATGGATAACGAGGTTTCCTTGCCGAAGTAGAGGAATTAGATTATTTCTCTTGAGGGGAATTAACTTGTTTCTTTTTGTATTTCCCCTTTTTCTTATCTCTTGGTTTCTTTTGATTTTTTCCTTTGTCAAATGACACAACATTAATTTCGGAAGTGAGATTATTTTCTGATGCATTGGTAGTTTGATTGGTAATGGAAAAAGTTTGACTAGATGGTCTTCCTGCCGTTTGCATGCTCAAAGAACCGATCACACCATCATCGGCATGAGAGTCCTTACTCGATTGTGGAGGAGGGGGAATTGTGAAAGTTGGTCAGGGTGCATTGGGAATTTTGTCATAGAGCATGTCGGATTGTGTGTAAATCAAATCCAAGTATTCGGCACGAGAAATTACTTTCTCTTCTATAACGAATCCACCTTTTGCCACATCCTCGATGATTGATGGCAACAAGGATTTTATGAACCACTCAGCTAAAATTTGATCTGATATATGGGTAGCAGTAGTCTATTTAAAGTTGGTTAGGAGTTCTGTTCCATCTCGTATCTGATAGGTAACTAGAAGTGGGTTAGAAATGTAGTAGCTAAGGTCGTAAAGTTGTCGAAAGAAGCTCTTGGTAACTCGATGTACCATTTAGCAGCCGGACCAGTAAGTATTCTTTGGAAAAGACGAAGTTTAACTGAATCATCATTTAAGGAGTTTGATGAACACCACAAATCAAAGGTCATGACATGATTTGATGGGTCTTCTGTGGGATTCCCATTGAATTTCGGAATGTCAAAAGGTAACTTATGTGGAATTATCGGCCACCAAGGTGCATATAATATTGGATCATTAGTGAGCCGATTTAAATCTGGTAATTCTTAAGTTGCTACAAATGGCAACTGTCGATTCAATTTAGGTTGAGCATACCTAGGATATGATGGAATTATCTGAGCAATAGGTCTTTGCATACCAACATAGGGCATCTGAATTTGGTAACCTTGGTAGGGTTGTTGTTGAACAAATCTGACATAAGGTGGTTGTTGATAACCAGTTTGAATTTGTGGTTATCCATAACTTGCAAAGCCTTGTTGACCAGGATCCAAACCAAGGTTGAGCCTATTAGGCAAGTCCAAATTGGGGTTGGAATTGCTGTAATTAGGGTTGTTGAAATTGAGGCTGCCACAGTTGTTGAATCAACTGTTGTTGTTGTTGGTACAACTGTTGTTGATTTAACGGTTGTTGTTGCCCAGCAATGAAAGGTTGGCTAGGTTATGAATAAACTATACTAGTGTAAGCTTGAGTCAGTCCAGATAAGGGTATACTAACCCGAGGTTGTTGTTAAACCTCAGAAACAAGTGGTTGTTGTACAACAACTTGAGAAACTTGAACTTCATGACCTGAAACTTGTGGTTGCGAGGTAGAAGGACCAGTTTGTACTGGTTGAGATACAACAGTTTGAACTTGTGACTGTGGTACAGTAGTAACAACATGTGCAGTAGGAATAGCTAACACAGTTTTCATTGGTTGTGTTGGATACACAAGCCTTAGTTGAACTGACATTGTTGGTTTCCATTGACAAACTCTAATTCCAGGTTGACCTGAATACTGCGGGATATTACCATATGATGGTCCTCTGGAATAAGAAGGATACAGTGAATAAGTATATTGCTCTCCATATGGTGGAAATCCAGTATTTAATGGATACATAGGTCTTTGTTGACCAGATTGCCCAACTTGATATTGATATGCAGGATCAAACTGTTGAGTTCCTGTTAGAGAAGAACTAGGTAGAATTCTGGTTGAGGACATGGGTGATGACCATGGTGTAGAAGCAACCCCTGAGTGGGATCCAGATAAAGATTGGTAACCAACCGAGATGGATGATTCACCATATAGGTGCGACTCAAGTATGGTAGAAAACATCGAAGAGGTTGCAACATAAGGTTCTGCTGCAACTACATCAAATGATACAGTCTGGGATGTTGACAATTATTCAGCCATAGTTAACTAACCCAAAGGTTGTCCTAAATAATCGACAGGTACTTGAAAATAAGCGGGATCAAACGGAGTGGTAAAATGAGTATGAGGGTAAAGATAAAACCCAGCTCCAAAGTGGAATGGGGTTCCAGGTGTAGAATCTTCTTCCAATTCTTCCTCTATAGCAATTAAACCTAGTGGAAGAACTTCACCATCTGGTCCACAAAAGATTTCTGGTGTTGAGAAAGTTGAAGTTTCAGTAGTTACTGATGTCTGAGGGGTAACCGGTTGATCGTCTTCTGGTAAAGTAACAACTTCTGAATGTTCAAATTCAAAGTCCAGATGTTCGGTTAAATGAATAATAGTTTCAGAAAGAGGTTCTTGAACAACTTCAAGTTTAGATGTAACTTTTGTTTGAACTGAGATAGGTTCTGGATTAACTTCTAGTTCAACTAATTCAAGTTCAGAAGTAATTTCTTGTTGAGCAACTTCAAGTTGAGGATCAGCTTATTGTTGAACAAACTTGGTTACTGTTTCACTAGGATCAATGCCAATGTCCTCAGGTAATTGTGAAACTTCTCCTTCAGAAACGGATGTTCCAGAAACAGTTGGAGTAACTGGAGTCTAAGTACTTACCAAAATAGATGATTCAGGTAATTCAAATGAATAACTAGGAGTTCTTGATGTACTAGACTCAGTTAAGTGAGACCGCTTTGACCAAATAGATGTAGCTTCGGGCGGCAAAGGCGGTTTGCTCGCTGTTCTCCGCGAACGACGGGGTAAGGGTTGATGTTCCTCCACGATTGCTGATTAATTTTATTATCAAAAAAGAAATAAACAAAAAGGGTTATACTAGGAAAAAGGTTTATCAAGCAACTGTGAACTGCAGAATACCTCCTGGCGAACCAAGAAGTACGGGCAGGCAATCTCCCTGAATGTTGTGTTCGGTGTATCACAGTGTATAAGGCGGCCAACTCGATTACTTAAGGATGGATAGCAACCTAGAGTTGTCCTCCCATATATACCTGAAGATACATGGAGGCCTAGTCCGTATAAGCAATGTCTAATGCAAAACCACACACTGAGAGCATTCCCATATACTTTACGTACTGTAACACCGCCCTATATACCCGAAGGTACGTGCATGAGCTACAATATACTCACGTACATGGAATGAGGTATCACACTCGAGATGTATTGCATACAAGTTAGCGACAGCTGCTTTGTTTTACGATGTTGAAACACATCTCTAGCCTAGAACCACTAAATGTTCTAGTTAATGACAATGCTCCATTAGGTAAATTGATGTTAATTTTAAGTTGATCTTGCTTAGGAATTTGCCTTTCAAGTTCACCACGTGATGTATTCTGAAATTCCTAGGAATGCAACTATCATGATAAGCATTCTTTCCATTCAATTTAATGATCAAAATCCTACCTACCTAGGGATAGAGCAATCAGATTTCTTTCGATCAAAGAGCAAAGAGCACAATCTAAATGCAATTTCCCTACACTATTCCTATGAACACACATAAAATTTTTCAATGCAACATGCATGTATTTCTTTTCGATTTCCTTAATGTGAATATAAACAAAAGGAAATATGCACATACAATCAATCAATATTTTATAAGAACGAAGACTTTTACGACGGTTCTAATTCAAAGGAAGAGAATAATTTACGACACTTTCTTTCGAATGGAGATTAATCAACTATATTCTAACTTTGACTATTGATTGATAATGACAAAGAAAACATTAAGAAACATTAATCAATCCAATCAAAGTTGGGCTAGACCAGGAGATAGAAACTTATTTTCTGAGACATAACATTCATTGATCAATCAACAAACAAACAAATATGGAAAAGTTGGCACGAGACACTTTCCAAAGGTGGGAAACTGATCCTAGAAGGATCAGTGCAACCCAGAGTGGGAGACAGTGTGCTTCAGAGCATTGTCCCTAAGCCAGGGGTGCTCTGCAGTGCATTTTGTCCTTCACAAGCATGCGCTGGTGACAATAAGACATTTCAAGAGATAATTTGACACAATTTTGACCAATTTTTCAATGTAAAGAGCTGAATTACAATCTATAAACACAAATAAGGTCTACGAGGATGTCTTAGGAGGTTGATAAGCTACTAGGAAAGAGGATCTTCCCCAGTATGGTTGCCTATTTGTTTTGGAGAATTTGGTATCTACGGATAAATACTAATTCCTTAGATAAGTAGTTGTATCTAGAACAACAGTTTAAAGTGTTTTAGACTTTTCCTATAAGCAATAGATAAGATGAGAACATAAGAAAACCTACCTATAGTTCCTCTTTCCTCTCATCTCCCTTATATCGATCCTGTCGCAACTTCCCGTACTTAATACGCTTGAGAAGTACCCTGCAAACACAATAGAAAACAAAGAACTGATCAAATCATACGATCTATTGCATACAAGTGAAAGGAATCAGATACAATTCACACATATAAGCATTATGAAACAATACAAACATATGGGAAAAAAGTTCAAACACTTTATTAGAGAGAAGAAGGAATTACAACCATTGGTGTATGATTCAAAGCCATTCCTCTAGCTTGGATCCCATCCACATCACATCAAAAGTATGACAAACTTGTAGCATTACAAGACTTGCTTCAAAACCAAATCTCATAGCAGCATTATCTCCTTACAATTCAACACAATCTAGCCCCTGATCACTTAGATGAGTGGTCAATTTATAGGAAGATGAAGGAGGTTTTGTCATAAATGATGGCATTGAATGGCCTTCCATACTTACAATTAGTTTCATGGAGGGAGGGATGAGAGGATAGGATGCACCTTAACTCATTCCTCATCCATTTTCGAGTTCATAGGAGTTGATAAGTGAGGGAACCTTCTAGATGACTCCAAAAGATAAGAATATTCCCCAAACCCTATGTGAATTTCACTCATTCTTTCCCAGCGTAGGTGAAAGGAAACCTAAGTGCTATGTAGAGCACCCTGGCAGTGGACTCAACTGCTCTGTAGTGCACCTTTACAAGGGCTTACCTGCGCTAGTCCCTATAGAGGTTATTTCTGGATGTATTCAAGTCATGAAACTATTTGGGAAAGAGGCATTCAAAGAGGTGACTTGTTTAGGGCATGAAACAACTGAAATTAGGGTTTGATGAGCCCTAAAACACTGATCTGAATGTTGGGATTTGATGTGCTCAAATGGACACTGCCCCTCAAGATCTGCATAATTTCTAGGTTGAAGCTAAGGCTGTCAACCAAAACTGCACAAATTCTAAGAGCAAGCCTGGTGATGGGCTGCTTTGTGCAATTTTCTTAGGGAGAGTAGCTTGCATGCTCTACGCAATTCTGGAGAGAAGTTAGCTACCATGATGCACTGCACAATTCTAGAGAGCAAGGTTGGTTTCCCTCCATTTTTATGGAATTCTCAAGTTAGCACAAGAACCGTTTGAAGAAAAAGTCAAGGGAAATCAACCTGTGGGTGAAAGGAAAACAAGTTAGCAAACACAAGCTGAAATCCAAGGAAGCTCTACTGAAAGAATAAGTACCTAGGCAGTGCAAGACATGATGCTAAGGATGGTCGGTAGGGAGGCTCCAAAACAACGCTAAGGAAAATTTTTGGAGGATGGTTGTAGCTGTTAAAACATTAGTGACACATTGGTAGAACTCCGGCTCTCTGAATGGACCTTGTTTCATGAAAAGCAAGTCTAACTCCTTTGGAAGTATTGTTTGATTCTTCGGTCATTGTGGTTTGCACACTAGCTTGAGTGAAAGATATAGCACTTTCCATGGTCTTGATCGGTCACACACATCCAAGCCATGTCAACTTATTTGTTTCGATTGGGGCTGAGAGTTATATTCGTGCACAAGTAATATGACTGTCAGATTTTAAGTTTCATCTATGGTGTTGCTCTGCTACCAGCAGCCCTGGAAAATACCCTAGCGGAGTCAAGCAGGAACACAAGCATCACTTCGCTGCCAGCAAGCCTGGTCAGTACCCCGAGGGAGTTACTTGCATCACCTCTCTACGTAGGAAGTCTTTCTCTTCTTTCACCTTATTCAAAAATTTTCATTTATTCATTTTTTCAATTTTTCAAAGAACTGTGCATAGGCACTTATTTATTTCGGAGGCAAAAGAGGGATCCCGACTTAATAAGAGAAGAAGAGGTTGTTCCTTCAGATAAGTATGTTATATATACCTATGACATACTTGTTAAGGTTTTGCCCCTCATCTTACTCTACTTGACTGAGCTAACAAAGGGTAACCCAAAAACGACCAACTAGAGTAGGTCGTACTAGTTAGAGTGCAAGTGCTATGTTTTTACCAAGATTCACTTCAAACAGAACATATTTTCCATTGGTGTATCATTGACTGGAGACAAAAAGTTCTGCATAAAGAGAGAGGACAATAGATAGCCAAGTTTTGATAGCTATACAAGTCCTCATATACTTTACCCTACTTGTCTTAAGAGACGCACATGGTTTCATGCAAAACTAACATGTGGATGTAAACCAGCAAACAAAACAATAAAGAAAAGAGAAGAATCAAATGTGTAACCAAAGAAAGTAAGCAAAGAAGGAAATGAAGAAAACAAAGAAAGAAAGAAAACATGCATGTAAGCAAACATTACTCCTACTCCTAACCTAACAATGCATGATAAAGAGAGACAACTTATGTCTTGCAAGTGTGCTTGTTGTGTATGATTCCTCCAATGCATGAGCAATGAGATCATGTGATTCGGGTGGAGGAAGAAAAATCTGTGTATTGAATTGATCTTCAATGCATATAAATGAGTGATGAGGAGCCTTGGGTGATTCAACAATTTCCTGATCAGAAGTGAAACTATCCTCAAGACAACGAGGGCCTGACATAACCATCAGGTCGGGTTGAAGTGCCTCGACACCCTATGGGGTTTCGACTTCATCAATAGATAGATCACATAAACATGTGGCTTTGAAAGATCAACAGATATTGAATCAACATCATGATTGAATATAGGAGAAAAGATATCACGACAGCTATGATCAGAAAAATCAATGATTTCATGAGCATCTTCATGATCTGATGAATCATATAGTGGGGTAGATGATAAGAAGTAATGTTCACCCTTTGTGTTTCTGAAAAATGTAGATGAAAAATTGAGTCGATTTTCAATGAAAGATTTGTCCTCTCCATTATCAAATGATAGACTGACATCGGGTGTGTTCTATGAAAGATCGGAAATAGATGCATCCAGGGATGAATTTACACAAGGAAAATCAAAGATAGCAGGATCACCGAAGATGTCAGGAAAAAGCGGAGGAGGTGCAAACAGAAGGAGGTCATCCTTCACCATGGGTTCATGCTCAAATTCACAGTCATACTCATTGTAAATGATAGCGCAGGTTGGTTGCGCAACATCAACTCCGTCAATAGCTTCATCCTTGTTCACGACAGGTGTGGAATCTGGGATGGAAGAACACAAAATAGTGTAATATAGAGAATCAACAGAAAACAGGGATAGAGGTTGAGGTAACAAGTGAAAATGAAAATCCATGGGCTTCCCAACCAAATCTGTGCAAAAATTAAGAGTAGTGAGGATGGGAGGATGTGACAGCTTAACAAACTTGAGTGCACACTCTCCCACATCACTCTGTGGAGGTGGAGTTGTTTGATGAGGGGAAGGGGGACAGTCACTTTCGATAGCGATTGTGTCTACATGAGATTGCGCAACTCCATCACCGAAGTATGCTGAGCGGGGTTTGAGATTTTTATTCACTTTTGGACAGAGTGATTTGATACATACATACTCATATCTTTCAATAAGATATTGGAATTTCATTTGAATTTTCAAAGTTTCAAAAGAGAGAAGATGGAAGCGCTACCAAAATTCTAGTAGAGATTCATGCAGCGCCTTCCGTTGTTGTTACATTTTTTTATCCAGTGCTTCAGGATCAAAATGATGAAAAGAAAATTCTATTAGATCACTAAATTGTTTGAATGAGTGCACATAATAGGAGGCAGTGTGTGACACCAGAGCAATGGGTATTCACGAAGTGTGTGTGTGAGCAGCATACAAATCTCTATTTCATTAAAACCTTCCGCATTATCCATGAATGCATGGAAGTCATCTAAGTGCTCAGTCCAGGACACTTCGCCTTCACCATAATATGTGATTTTTGACAAAGATCAAAGAACACCCTCTCGACTTCAAATGCATGTACGTTGGACAAACATTGTATAGGGTTAACTATAGAAAACTCCATGATAGATGTGCGAAGATTCAAAACAAATGGTGAGGACTTAGCTTGTCATATGGTCCTCATTCTAGCACCATAAGTTGACGGTGCTCGACCAGCCAACACGTCAGGGGATCTCCCTGGTAAGAAGTCCCAACTAGACCTCAGATCATTTGGAGTAGGAGTCCCAACAATGGGTAGTATGGTATCACCTTGACTGCGGTTGCGCGCAGAGGTAAGTAAGATTTCCTTGTTGGAAGCAAGGGTGTGACCTTGCAGAAAGTTAGGGAAGGTGAAAGAAAGGCTCTAACACACGGAAGGGGAGAAGAGTGTGCCCCTTAGAAGCCTGTGATAGCACGCAGCTTGAAAGGGAAGACATGAGCTAAAAAACATCATGAAATGGAAATAAAGATAGTAGGCAATCCAAAGTGATGAGTTATACCAACAACATGCTTTGATAATATTCATACAAACACATGCGGAATAGTCCATACATACATATGTAAATCACAACTACATACATCATTAGAGTAACGATGATAGTCGAACTACAACAAAAATATATGCATGAAACATGTTGGCTTTGTTATATTAAAAGAGTGAAAGATCCAATCATACATACAACCATGATAACCACTAGACCCAATAGTGGAACATTACAGTCACTGTTGCACGCTCCTCCAAAGATATGTACTCGCTCTGCACTGTAGAGAAGCCAAGACTCATTACAATACACTCCAAGTTTTCTCTAAGTTATACCTATTGGAAGCTTGGATCCCCCAAAAGCTTGGACAATGAGTTACGAGGTTTTATGTATAGAAAAGGGTGGGGTAACCCTTGACATTCCCCCTTGTGACTCTTGAGCTACCCTCATGACTCTTCAACTTACACATGATTGTTTATGTTCTGTTATTGGCACTTGGTCTTTCACTTTACAACATGTTTACAATACAATCTACACATGTACCAATGTGAGACAAAAATGGACTTGGGTAAGCCATACAAGATATCACTAAAAGTCTGACAATTGTGGGAAGACTAACTCGTCGACATCCTCTTGGTGATCGATGGTGGGAAACTGATGCGAATCTTGGTATTCTATTATGGTGTTCATGTACTCCGTGGTGACATCTTTCTGAAAGCGAACTCTTGCCTCTGTTGCATCTGGGTACACTAATTTGGCACCTCTATCCAACTTGTCATATAGCATGAGCATCATGGTCTTGAGTGAAGCCAGACCAATGACATATTGGTGCAGAGTGTCTGCACTCATCTAGAAAACTGCACTGGTGGCTATGCACATCAATTGCTCGAAGTACATGTCCAGCTTCAGTAGGACTTGGTTCTTTGCTTTACCCTCGATGAGTGTGCCAATGGATGGGATTGCATGTGTGCGCATAATGACATCCATGCTCCTGAACACTCACGCATGTGAAGCCTGTAAGCTGGTGATGAGATGTGGGAGTTCCTCATAGTTCTAGATCTGACTCTGGATGTGTGCCTTCAAATCCACTGCCTTTGGCTTCATCATCTTAGGCAAGTACAACGGAGTTCCCTTGTACCTCATTTTCCATATCTACATGTGATCAACAACAAAGTGTATGTTTGTCAAGATGTTGCTCTCCTAGCACAGCATTGTTGCGAACCATTAAGATGGACAACTGACTTATGCACAGTGATGAATCTGAAGCACAACTTTCGCATGATCATCTCGAGAGACGATACTTCATTGAGTATTGCTTTCTTCAACTCTGCTTTTGTAGATGTTGTATCTTTCTCTTCTCCCTGCTTGGATGCTTGCAATTCCTTAGCCATGCGCTCGTTCTCAACTATCAAGAATCTCACACTTGAGTTGGTGGCTTTGACATATCCTTTGTAGCATTGGCCAATGCAATTGATTTTTTGCACACATTAGACACAATCACTCATTCCTGAAAATTTGCAGAAGATACATGGACATCCAGAGTGGGAACTTGGTGTGACTGCACAACTCTATGTTGTGAATCATCAAAGGATATGTTGTGCACATCCGCTTCAGGATTGTCCTCAAGGATCTTAGTGTCTCCTTGATCATTTGGGCCTTTCTCTGCTCCCAGATTTGGTAAAGCCGATGGAGTGGCCCCTTAGTCCTTGGGCATGAGGTTTGTATCCTGGTCTTGCTCTAGCTTAACCACATTTGTGTCCATCTGTTCCAACATATGTTCAATCTCCTAAAAAAGTTCCTGATCCTATGATTATTCACCTTGTTTGTCATTTTCCAGTTGTGATAAGTCAATAACATGTATTGGCGTAGTTTCATCAATGTGTTCACGTTGCGCCTCCTATTTTTCTTGTTCCTATTGCACTCCCTTCTCCCTTCTGTGCAGCTCTTGTTCTTCCCTTAGTTGTTGCTTCACCTCTTACAACTTCTTCTCTACCTCCTATAGTTTCTACTTCTCCCTATGTCTTTGCGCAATCCTTTTGTTGCGTTGTCACTTCTTTGCCTCAATCTCAAAAGCTTCTCTCACTACAAGTGGATCTGCCTTGAACTTACAACTTTTCTCTGCCTCTGCACTGTCAGCAACCTTCCTTTTTCCTTTGTCATGCGCAAGTCTACTGCCCTCTACTACTGCTAATGTTGTTTTTCTCTAAGATGTTGTTGCCTTGTACATTGTTAACAACTCTACAACCACTCTGACTTGTTCGTTGAGCCTCGAGGATTTATGGCAATATCTCCATGGGTCTTCCTTAAACCAGTGACATGCCCCATGGATCCAAGGATTTTACACTCTCGCACAAGGGTGTTCCACTAAGAGACGTGGGTCATATGGATTGAAAGCTTTGGTGTCGAAGGTGAAGCTCTTAAATTCCTCTATCTCGGCCTCAACATGCTTGAGATTTCAGATTTCATACAACCAATCCGTAAAGGAAGAGCGGGCCAAGGTGCCTTTTTCTTCCTGTGCAATCTCACTGACAACCATGTCGAGATGTGGTATGCAACCTCTTGCATGACCAGCTTGTCCATGGAAAATTGTGGTAACACATGTGGAGCCTTCTCCTTGTTGTACATCCGGATGAAGGTGCCAAGCGGTGAGGCATACCAATTTGTTCCCTGTGACATGCAAAGTCGGATCCTACTCAAAGATCATCCTATACATCGGGGTGATGAAGTGGTATGATAGTTGTAGTATAACTCCACAGAAGCTACACTCAGAGAACAACCTGCAATAAGTGTGCACAAAGGTTTCTGAAGGTGTCCATGCCCAACCTAAGCCAGGGAACTGCTGACGAGCACAAATTGCATCAAGAATGTAGGAGGACATTAATAACTTTGCTTGTTGACCCTTGGGTGGACGTCGGGAATCTGTTACTTTCCCCTTCAGCTCGAGAGCCGACATGTTAGACCAATTGAAAGGTATTCCTTCCTTCGTCGGCTAATCCAACACAATCACCAAACTTTGCGGGAAGGTTTTTGTACTTCCTTGGCTGTATAAGCAGAATGAAAAGATGACGAAGAACTGATAAGCCTTCGGAATCATCTTTGTCTTGTGTATCTAGTTGGGTGTTCTCCTGAACTTAGATGGCTCTCTCACCCAGCTCTTCAAGACGTCTCTTGAGTTTGAACTACTGCTGGGATTGGTGAAGAGTGCATATTCACTGGCGATGGCAAGTGATACATATCCTGAAATATCTCTACCTTGAAGGTAGCAAGTTCTTTTCCACTGACACTACTCAACACCATTGTTTTTGGATCAGTATGCGAGATAATCCAGTGGATCATGTTTGCTCCTGGAAATGCGGGATACCTGCATGCAACCCAGTACAAGCCAAACTTGTGTATGTTGACATAGACTCTGCGGTCCTCCATATTCTCCTCAAAGGTTCCTGAAAAGATATCAGTGGTGTCGTGTCATTTGATCTTGATCTCCTTATCTATGAACAACTTAGTGTCTTCATAGATGGGAAATCTCATAGACACTTGCTTGACCACATCCCCAGTTGTGCTCTCAATGGTGTTCTTTGACCCTGCTTTCTTGGAAGCCATTGTACCTACACTGCTGAGAGACTAATGACCACCTGTGATACCTAGAGACTAACTGCCAAAACTACGTAGAGCACAATCTAGATTTCCAGTGAGCGGATTGACTGCTGAAACTGTGAAAAACATAGTCCATCTAGGAGGCTGGGAGACTAACTGCCAGAACTACGTAGAGCACAATCCAAATTGCTAGTGAGCTGACTGACTGCTGAAACTGTGCGGAGCATAGTTCATCTTGGCCTACTAAGGACTGTAACTACACAATGCGCAGTTTCAGTGAGCATGACTATAACCCGGGAAACTTGCATTGCACAATCCCGGTGGCCAACTGAGGCACTGCCTCTCATAATTATGCAGAGCGCAGCCTAGGAGGATAGTGTGAGGCAATCTCTATATAATTTCTGGGAGCAAGGCAAGGCCTTCCATACCAGAAATGCACAGTGCAAGCTGGGAAAGGGAAGGTCCAAGTGAAGGTAGCTCAGACCCGCTGACGGGCGGCTGAAAACAATAAGAACTGAATGCATGTGTGAAACTGGGTGCAGACATGAGTGAATGAACATGCATGCAATCAGTGAGTGTAATAGTAATGGGAAAACAATGAAGTGTGTGAAGTGAGTCACCGCAACGGCAACCGTTAGTGTAGAAACAGTGCCATGCATGCGATAGCAAAGAAATGCAATGAAAAACTCGAAACCATGATTCTACAAGCTAACATGCATTAAAAAGACAACAAGCATTCAAAAAAACCAAGCAAACAACACTCGCACAAATCAAAATACAAAAAGCGATAGAAAAGAAGCAAAAGACATGAAAAGCAAACTTACCCAAGAAAAGTTGTGTTGAATGTGTTGAAGGTTCCTAGATATTTTGGGAATGCCAGAGCTCCAAGATCGAAGTGAAGAATGAGATTTGAAGCATCGATTAAATGGTTTTGACAAGATCAAGCCTTATGATGCGCATGCCACAAATATATGAAAAATAAACACTTGGCGAGAAGTTTCTAAAACGTCTTTTGCATGTAACCCTAAGCTGTTAAAAATGGATCTCTAAAATCTATGGATGTTTTTTGCTTTTTTGTTTCTTTGCTTTTTCGGGAAAAAGTTGCCCGCGTATGCAAGGCAAGATTCCATAGTCCTAGAGGGAATGGGTAGCATGTGAGCACATGAAATGGACAGCAAGCCCTAGGATGACTTTTGCGCAGTTTCTGGGCTAGGTGGCTCTGGCTACCCCTCAAGCTCTACAAAATTTCCTTATTGAAACCAAGGATGCCAACCAGAACTGTGCGTATTCTAAGAGCAAAACCAATGATGGGCTGCCCTGTGCAATTTTCTAGGGGAGGGAAACTTGCATGCTCTGTGAAATTTTGGAGAGCAGCTGGCTGCCATGATGCACTGTGTAATTCTAGAGAGCAAGGTTGGTTTCCCTCCATTTCTTCACAATTGTCCAAGTCAGCACAAGAACCAGTTGAAGACCAAGTCACAGGTAGTCACCTTGGGGATGAAAGGAAAACAAGTTAGCAAACACAAGCTAATAAGCCAAGGAACTCCATTGAAAGCATAAGTACTTGGGTAGTGAAAGACATGCTGCTAAGGATGGTCTTTTTTGATGCATATCAAACCCTGAGGTTTGGATTTGTAATTGTAAAATTTGATCAATGGTCTCATCAAAGACATAAACAAAAAAGTTTGGATAATAGTCAAAATAAACAGGGCCATGTGATAAAGGGGCAACTATACCACCAATCAAGGAATCAATATACTTATTGTGGGTAAGATCACGGACAGTGGCTAACACAAAAGTATTTAACTCTTGATGAGTTAAAGGGTTGATCCCAATTCTGATGCATCCCAAATGTAAATATTTGGTTTTCAATCTCTTAGCCTCGGCCTGTAAAACTTTAGGGTCTAGTAAAGGAATGGACTGGATATACGAGAAATATTTATGTATCCATCGTACCAGAAACCTAACATGGTCTTGGCCTACTCACAATGTGGCTATGTGGCCAAAAGGAGATCCTAAGATTATTTTTCCTGACATTGTTTATGATTTTGTAGGATATAAGCAGCTGTGGTGGGATTTTCTTAATGTTGATGATAAGAAAGAGACCCACTATACTAAATTAAAATTTAGTACAACAGGTACTTTTCAAAGAAACCAACAATGTCATTGGTTCCAAGAATGGTGGCGTGATTATGATGTTAACAGGACGGCAATGGACCCAGTTTACCACGAATCATACTGCAGAAATCATTGTGACATATGCTTCGACCATAATATTAGAGAATGCTTTCATACTATTTATAAAACTGTAAAAGAAATGACAGTTGGAGAATGGTCACCCTTTTATGATGTCAATCACTCTCTCAAAGAATACATGAAAAGTCATTATGAATGGTTAGTTTTAACCAAAGTAAAGCATCAAATTGTTTTGGGAAAACCAATGATAGTCCAGAGGATTTTTACCAAAGCATGGGACAAATTATTATACAAAAAAGTGTAGATTCCCCAAGATCACTGTATTTTGATAGTTCTCATGGGCTTATTTGTAAAAGCATCCATTATTGTAGTAATGTTGTTCAGTCACAAGGACTTAATTGTGGTTGGCTTTCTCGTGGGCTTTGCTGTACCAAAGCATCCAGTTTGTAAACAGATAATCCACTAAGTAAACAGTGGAGACAACACATTTTTCCAGTAGGATTTACTTTTCTGGACTAGAATCTTTGTGCGGAAGTCACTTTAGTGTTACCCAAAAGCAAGGATTCTTTCCACCTGTCTGATGCTCTACAGGAATGATTGTCCCCTCTCATTTGCTATAAATTGAGGGTAAAGCTCATTCTGAGGACATTCGCATTTGGAGAATCTTAGAGTCTTAGTGAGTCTTAGAGATCTGAGAAGCCTACATATCAGTGTGCTCGGCAGTGGTAAGAACCTAAAGTGGCTAGATCTATTAGAAGTCAGTCAAGTATGTATATGATTCAAGTGTGTATATTCTGAGGCAGAGCCTATCTATTGCCAGGTAGCCTTTAGTATTGCTTGTTCCTTTGTGGACGGCATAAAGTCCAATAAATGCAACGATAGTCCATCTCTGATAAGGAATTATCTCTGTCATAATCATTTGTAATCTGAATCCATTCTGAGAAATAAAATGAATATACATTTCTGCATCTGAATACCTGTGTGCATTTATTATTGTCTGTTGCGGTAGTAGTTGTCTTCAAATTTTCATTCGAAGTTCACAGGAAGTTCATCAAGGGTTCGCCAAAGGATCAAAGGAACGCCAGATCGTTGTTAGGTAGGGTAGCCGTGTGTTGAGGTCGCAGAGCATGAAAGATTTGAGTAGGTTCCCACTAAGTTCACCACTAGTTCACCAGGAGTTGGTTGGAGAAGATAGACGAAGAGACACAATAAGGCCAAGAGTCAAAGCAAGCTTGTGAGAGAAGCCCCTGTTCTAAAATTGGTATCAGAGCTAATAACGTTTGGTTCAAAAGGTCGGTATTCTAATCATCACTCATATCAGTAATGGATTCATTCAGGAAGTCTGTTTCCTTCCATGAATTAGAAGATAGAGAATCATCCGCATAAGAAAACCCTCTTAGGGACATGTTTGCATCAAGTTCTAGTCGAGTCTTAAACCAAGCAGAACTTGAATATGAAGAGCCCCAGCCCTCGACTATCAGATTCTCTGATGAGTTTTCTATCTAGGAGCTTCTTGATCTCTGTCTCGCAGAGATTTTTGTATTCCTTACTCATGGGAATGCCTCTGCTTTTGCAAGGTCTCCCTGTGTATCCTTCTTTGTATGGGAGTTCCACTATATGCTGCTTTCTGTGCCAGAATGCATTTGGTTCTTCAGAGCAGCATTCGTCTTCAATTTGCTTCTTCAAATCCTCAATCTTTCTTTTTACTTGAGGATCTTTAATTGTTCTTCAACTTTGAGTGTAGACTTCAAATCTTTTAGATCTGACAATCTGGCTTCTTCTTTGTCCAGGTCTTGGACAGTCTGGACCACTGTAGAGACTCGAGGAATCGATATGTATGGCAATTCAATCCTTTTTGTCGTTCCTCTTGAAGTAGGGACATATATAAAATAACCAACTTTATTTCCTTTCAATCTTGTTGACCCATGTGACTCAACAGTTACTAGGAAAATGTTTCCTAAAATAAAGTCAACTGAGATATCTGCAACTGCAAATTTTAGATTTATGCAGTGATTCTCAAAACAAATGGAAGAGAATTAGCTCAACAGCACTAATTTGAATAATCATCTTATGATTCTTTTAGTTCTTCATCTCTTGAAGAATTAAAAGCACATATACAAGAAAGTTCAAACTAAGCTTCATCTTGTTCTTGTCCAAAATTTGAAGAATATGCTTGTTAGATAAGTTATGATTCTCATTCACATATTACATATCTAATTAAAACCACTGATGTCTTTGTCAGCGTACCCGACTTAGGTATTTAATTAAAACCACTGATGTCTTTGTCAGCGTACCCGACTTACGTATTTAATTAAAACCACTGATATCTTTGTCAGCCTACCCGACTTATGTATTTAATTGTCCCTCACATTTTTGTCGCCGTGTGCAACTTGATGTATTATGGCCCCAGGGTTCTCCGGAGAAGCATAAGAAGTTAGAATCACTTGTTTGACTACTCTTTGTTTCGGAGGCTTTTTCCTAAATTGCGAGATAAATGACTAATATAAAATTTGGCTGTGTGGCCACAATTTTGAGTTATTTTTCGCTGATTTAATAATGAAAGCCGCCCTGTAGAATGTGCAGGGATGGAATTTTCTCATTACCTTTATACTTAGTCTTGCTGAGTAATTCAATGTCTCTGTTCATTGTGATTTGGTAATGGAAGCCGCCCAGAAGAATGTCCAGGGATAGAATTTTCTCTCCATTCTGGAAGGGGGAATAGATTTTCTCGACACTTTTGACTTTAGTCGTGCTGAATACTTCAAAGTCTCCGGTCTTGTGATTTAGTAATGGAAGCCGCCCTGTAGATTCATTCTGGATGGAGGATGATAGATTTAGGTGCCCTCAAGCCCACTATACATAAGCCTCTCCAAGTATCATGACAAGTCCCCTCCGCTCACCCAACACAAAGATGATCAACTTCGATGGGAAGCATTACTGGCCTTTCATGGTTATATGTCTTGTTGTTATCTTTTCGATTAATACACGCAGATGCAGCAGCTTACAAGATGAGTGGTGGCCTACTCCTTACTGCAACTTGACCGCCAAATATACAAACGACAGCACGTTTGTGAGCAACGTCAATACAACCTTGAACTATCTGCATGTCGACGTTAACAAGACATCCCAAGGCAGGTTTAACACCTCTGTTTATGGCCAAACTCCTAACAAAATATATGCCCTCCTCCAATGCAGGGGAGACGCAACAGTCGATGAATGCTACAATTGTTCGCGTCAAGCAAAGATCGATGTTCTTCATTATTGTGGGAATTACGTTGGTTGTAATGTTTGGTCCAAGTTCTGCTTCTTGCGTTATAATGGAAACTATAACTTCATTGGACATATGGATCCTTTTGGAGATAATTATTTCAATGACTATAACGCCTCCGCCAACCCTGCTGCCTATGCCGAGGCTGCTCGGCAGCTTTTGTCTGATTTGTCATCCGAGATTACATCTGGATCTGCAACGAATCGGTATGCCTCAGATTCAATTGTAGACTCCGGGCAGTTTCACACGATCTACGGTCTGGCCCAGTGCTGGGGAGATATATCCCTTGCCGACTGCAAGACATGTCTCTCAACAAAAATTGATCAATTGTTCAAATATAATCCTGGAAGACTTGGAGCTAGGGGTTTGGCTAGAAGTTGCATTATTCAATATGAAGCAAAAATTTTCTTTAATCCTTCTTCACCAGCACCACAAACCAATGTTCCGCCTGCATCACCAGCAGAAAAGTCTTCAAACAAAATACCCATAATTTTTGGAGTTATTGGCGGCTTTCTTCTGCTATTAATCATTTTCCTGTTTGGAATTCGAAAAAATTTGAAATATGCCTTATTTGGAAGTCGCCAGGGAGGTATTTCGGAGATTCGTTTTTCTATTATTATCAGCTTTCCTACTAATAGAGTTCATTGAATTAAATCATCACGTTTTTGTTATTTTTTGGATATAGCAGTAAAGTTTCATTTTTGTAGGATACTACGAGGGCCAGGACGACTCAGGAACCAGAGAAAATCAGCAACAGGCCAGCGAGGGGCTTGTCCTAGCAAGGATTCCCAGCCTATCCATAGGTTTCACAGTGTTTGAAATGGAAACATTGATAGCTGCAACAGAAAATTTTCATGATAATAACAAGCTTGGGGAGGGAGGATTTGGTGCTGTATACAAGGTGACATACTTTACGAAAACGTCGTCCATTCTGTTTTGGAGGGTTTTAAAATGTCTTACAATATGGTAGCCGGCATCTGTGTAAGTGTAGATGGATAATTCACAAAATCTTCATAACCGTTTTCTTTCAATTTCTCAGGGAACTACTCCAGAGGGTAAAGAGATAGCGGTGAAGAAGCTTTCCTTAGAGTCTAGGCAAGGCAAGAAGGAATTTTTGAATGAAGTTAAGCTGGTAGCAAAAGTTCAACATCGAAATCTGGTGAAATTACTTGGCTGTTGCGAAGCGGGATCAGAAAGGTTGTTGGTTTATGAGTACTTGCCCAATAACAGCCTTGATAAAATTCTGTTCAGTAAGTATGGTTTATTTTATTGTAGACAAAATGGAACATTTGTGTAGGTAATGGAAATCATTCCCGGAAATGTTTATACATACTTTAAGTCCGTTATGATAATTTATTTTCCTGCATGGTCGATACAGTTCCAGATAGACGCAGGCAACTGGATTGGCAGAAGCGTTGCAACATCATACTTGGTATAACTCGAGGGCTTCTCTACTTGCACGAGGATTCTCATCTCCGGATTATCCATCGGGATATTAAAGCCAGTAACATTTTGTTGGACAAAAACTTGAATCCCAAGATAGCAGATTTCGGATTGGCAAGACTCTTTGAGGAAGATGAAACTTCTGTGGGCACAGGAATTGCTGGAACTCGGTGAAACTTCTAACCATGCATCACTCGGTTACATTAACTACATTTTAGTATTATACTGTTTTTGTTTCAGAAACGCTGTCTAGCCATTTTATGTTTTAGTATTTTAGGATTATAATTTTGGTTTCAGAAAGGCTGTTTAACTATTTTAATTTGTAGTTGGAGTTTGGTGATCTTCCTGATATTTTATTTATTAATCACTTTTTTTGGTTATTTTTTTTTAAAGAAACTTGAAAATGTCATAAATTGTTTCATTTAAGCAAAATTTGTCAAAAATATACCTTGAAAAGGTTTGTAAGTAATACTAAAACAACACCTTAAATAACTTTTAAAACACTCAAATTACACAGATTAAATAACTCAAAACTCAAAATTGCAATTGCCACAAATTCTTGTTAAATTTTGAACAAAACTACCTAAAATAAGATATGTTCAACCAAGAGAAAAAAACGTAGTGGAATTAAAATACAGGCATACTTACTAAACGATTGGTATTAATGGCATTGCACTACTCATCTTTCCTATGATTTTGTACACTTTTTTTTTAACGACTGGCAGAGGTATTTATAAAGTGAAATTGTTATTTGCAGAGGGTATATGGCACCAGAGTATGCCATGCATGGGCAACTGTCTGCTAAAGCTGATGTATATAGTTTTGGGATTCTTCTTCTGGAACTTATCAGTGGAAAAAGGAACGTGGATTTGCATTTACCACCTGAAATGCAAATCCTTTTACAATGGGTAAGATAACGTTTCCATTATATTTCCAATTGGCAGTATTCACGTTATCCAGAGATCATTTGGCCAGTCATATGAGATTTAAGATTATTGATCCGATTCTGATCTCTTTTGGCATGACTATACTCATGGCATATGGATAATCCGCAGCTATTACTTAGTGCAATTCATCATAAACTAGTGATCGATCTTAGTGACCATACATATATTTTCTGAATTGCACGATATATTTTGATCATGCAGACATGGGGATTATATACACGAGGAAATATTGAGGCCATTGTTGATCCAGTAATAAATGAAACCTGTGGCGATCAGACAGAAGTCTTGAGATGCGTCCATGTTGCACTGCTGTGTACACAAGGCAGCCCATTACTCCGTCCATCAATGTCTACAGTGAACTTGATGCTTTCAACGGGGGCAATGCTGTTACCAGATCCCACGAAACCTGCTTTTGTGAGTTCTGTAGCTGCCTCCAATAATCCCGGCTCTTCACAGCATGGATCGTCACATACATCTGCAGCTACTGCATCATCTTCATCGCACACTCCTCTAGCATCCAACGCCAACGTTTCAATTTCTGAGTTGGAACCCAGATAAAGATTGATTTGTGAACCGGATTTATTCATGGTTCTCTTGGATACAAGTTGAATGGGTGATTATAAGGAACTAGTTTCCATTTAGTAACCTGATATTGAAACAAGTGTAGTAAGCAGATATTGATATTGATATTTTGTCAGTGTAAAAATATTTTATTCATAATACTTAATACTAGCATTTGCACCCGAGGTTGCAAAGAAACTCCGTAAGGCATAAATTGAAAAATTGGACAAATCTAAATAAGATGCATAGATGTAGTAGAAATGAAATTCTAAAACTGTATAAACTGAAGTTGATTTAAGGTGCCTTGGAAAAAAAAGAATAATAGAGAAATTTGTTGGATCTACTCAACCAAAACGTAGCAATATCCAAACACAAAATCAAAAGAAACCTCAGCGCTGCCAAAAGTCCAATGGATATAATTGAAACTGCTCAACAGAGAAGTTAAACTTCCTATTTACAAAAATATCAAGAAATGCTTAGTGAAGTCCTTTTGAATCTTTTAACTCCGAGTAGCATTATTACTTCATCCATAGCCCAAGAGGCAGCTTCCTTTCACGTGCCTTGGCATTGGTAGATCTCTTAAATTCAACATGGAAAAGAAAAATAGGTTCATTTTGGAGCTCTCAATCACATCTGTGAAAGTATTTGATGCAAGCCAGCTGACCCTCTCACTGCTACGTTCAATAGACGATGAATTGCTTCACAGAAACCCAATCCAATGCAAAGAAAATGCATATTACCTTCCGTACTCAAAATAGATTTGGGCTGGCTTCCTCTGGCACTATAGTCAAGGTCAATTATATTATTATTTGATCGTTTCACATTTACTTTGAAAGCCACTCCAACTTTGTCACCCATTATCTCAGCAATCTGTTGTAGCCCATTTATATAAGAAATTAGAAATCATGACATCTCTATTGTTGTGTGTTGCTGATTATAAAAAGCATGCTCCAACTCATCTCCTTGATGCTTTTAGTTGGTTTCACATCACACTGACCGACGACATCTCCCTGACGGAATCCAGTTCGATAAGCAGGTGATCCAGGAGTCACCTATGATGTTTTAAACAAGGTCAATTGTATATTATTTGATCGCTTCACAATTACTTTGAAAGCCACTCCAACTTTGTCACCCATTATCTCAACAATCTGTTGTAGCCCGATTGTTGTAGCCCATTTATATAAGAAATTAGAAATCATGACATTTCTCTATTGTTGTGTGCTGCTGATTATAAAAACCATGCTCCAACTCACCTAATTGATGCTTTTAGTTGGTTTCCCATCAAGCTGCGACGACATCTCCAGGACGGAGTCCAACTCGATAAGCAGCTGATCCAGGAGTCACCTATGATGTTTCAATCAAAAACATATGTTTAAATGTAAAACATAATTTGTACCATCAATTTGGTAGGCCAGAAAGGTATCAAATACAGTATACTCTGCTTTGAATTGCCAAAACAACATTAAACAGAGGTAAACTTAGTTAAAATTCAATTATTATTGCAAGAATGGAATTAGGAAATAGAACACAAAGACTTTATTAGCAACCATCCAAGTAAAACCCTCCGATGTATTAAGAATGTTTAGACAAACTTCCACTATAGCTTTATTGCATAAACATTTTATCATAACCAATGCTACAAAAAGCAAAAACAAATCCACAGATGCACAAGTTTTATCTCAAGGTAGCTCACTTGTGGCACAAGAACACCCTCTATTACATTAGGAAAAGCTGGGTCTCTCTCTTTAAGCTGAGCTATAATAAGTTCGTTCAGTTCAAGCATCAAGCCCCAACTATGGACGCACAACTCTTCTGCAAAATGAAATCGTTCAGTTCAAGCATCAAGCCCCAACTATGCCCCAACTATGGACGCACAACTCTTCTGCAAAATGAAAATTAAGAGGTAGCCCATAGCTCTATTAGCCTAAGCACAGCTAATGAAAATATTTTAACACTGAAAACAGCGAAGCTACAGAATATGCATGCAACTACAAATTGTCAATGCTCCCCGCTACCCCTCCTTCCACAGGGGTACCCAAAAAAAAATTCACCACGCTATTTGAAAGCCCAAATGCCTGCAATTTATGGCCCTGCAAAGCCATATGGGATGAAGTGTAAAAGTATGCTACTTTCCCTTAGGTGTACGGCAATACCTGAATGTAAAACATAATTTGTACCATCAATTTGGTAGGCCAAAAAGATATCAAATACAGTATATGCTGCTTTGAATTGCCATATGAAATAAACTGAATTAAAATTCAATAATTAACGCAAGAATGGAATTAGGAAATAGAACACAAAGACCTTATTAGAAACCATCCAAGTAAAACCGTCTCATCTATTAAGAATGTTTAAACTAACTTCCGCTGTAGCTTTATTGCATAAACATTTGATTATAACCAGTGCAATAAAAAGCAAAAACGAATCCACAGATGCACAAGTTTTATCCCAAGGTAGCTCACATGTGGCACAAGAACACCCTCTGTTACATCAGGAAAAGTTAGGTCTCTCATCAGGAAAAGTTGGGTCTCTCTCTTTAAGCTGAGCTATAACAAGTTCGTTCGGTTCAAGCATCTTAAGTCCCAGCCATGTACGCATAACTCTTCTGTAAAATGAAAATTAGGAGGTAGCACATATCTCTATTAGCCTAAACACAGCTAATGCAAATATTTTAACACTGAAAACAACAAAGCTACAGAATATGCATGTAACTACAGACAGTCAATCCTCCCTGCTACCCATCCTTCCATAGGGGTACCCAAAAAAAAATTCACCACGCTATTTGAAAGCCCAAATGCGTGCAATTTATGGCCCTGCAAAGCCATATGGGATGAGTGTAAAAGTATGCTACTTTCCCTTAGGTGTACGACAATAACTGGTTCTTTTAGTTCTTCTTCATGGTGCTTGGTTTTATGGCTTTGCTGACTTCCAATTAATGCAAATAAAATGCATATTACCCTCCATACTTAAAATAGGGGTTGTTGATATTTTTTTAGAGTTGTATTATGTATGGGCAAAATAAATTTCATTGGGGTAGTTCAGATTTTTTGGCTGGGGTACATTGCTTTGGGAATTACAAAAATAATTGAGACGGTTTGAGGACTTTTCGCTGTTTTTTTGGATGTTATATATTTTTGGAAAATTCAATTTTATTTGGGCTTGTTCAGAAACAAATGAGTAAATTCTTAGCAGGTTCCAGAGCTTTGTGCATTGGGTTCTTGCTCTGTGTTTTGGAAACAACTGTGTATTAGATCTCATATGGGTTTCACTGTCAAAAGAGAGATGGCCTACTCTGGACTTATCTGAAGATTCCATTCATAAAAAAAGAAAATTCAAAACAATCAGAAAATGCAGGAAATTGTGACCATGGTACTCTCTTCTCAGAATTGACCTCTGCTGTTTTTAATTAGTATTTTTTTGGTACTCTCTTCTCAGAATTGACCTCAGCTGTTTTTAATTAGTAATTTTTTTTCTATTTTTACTGTCCACTAAAACCAAGGTGGGTCAATGTTATTAAATGATGATTTACTTAACTGTCTATATTAAAGTCATATATCTAAATAATTATCCTAGTTCTTCCCGTCCTTTTGCTGCCAGTCGGTGTTGGAGTGGGCAAATTAGAAGCACCATGCAGACTTTCTGCCCAGAGCCTACGTGACAGGTATTCTGCCTGGAACCTTACAAATGTGAATAGTTCCACCTGCCCTGTCTGTTAGGTCAAGGTTATGAGCAGAAAGTTTGTATAATGGATATTTTTCACTGTTCGAGAGACCTGTTTGTTGTTTTTCTATGTTGTATGGGTACATCTGGGTGTGTACAAGCACGAATGGTGAGGACAATAACTTTTTAAACAAGGTGCCCAAACTGGTGGAACTGTGAAATGGCTTGTATGGACTGCCTGGACCTGTGATGTGTAAGAATTCTTTTTCATGGTTCCACCCCTGTTCATGATTCTGGAGGCGCGAGGTGGAGGTGGTCTTGGCTAGACTTTTCTACTACAACAGCATGTAGCAGCCTTCGGTTTTACCTGAAACCACTGCCTGAAAGTGGCCACTTTGTATGAAAAATAAAGGTTCTTCCATAGGTCTTCCTGGATGACCCAGAGGCGCGAGATGGAGGTGGCCTTGGCTCGACTTTCCCCTGCAAAACTATGTACCATCCTTCGGTTCTATTGTCCGTTGATCTGGAACCTGGTGATGAAGCTACCGCTGGATGAGTTGGTACCATCCTTCGGTTCTATTGTCCGTTGACCTGGAACCTGGTGATGAAGTTACCGCTGGATGAGGCCACCGTATACGCGTGATAAGATGCATGCCTAACACGTACACCAATGCCCACACCAATAAACTCGATTATTGAATCAACGGTGGGAGACACTCCAATCGTCTAACACTTCATCGGACGAAGCAGAGAGATGACACGAGGGCAAAGAGGAAAACGCCTTACGCCGTAAATATGATTTTATATGAGATATGTTTAGACAATTTTGTTTTACTTTTTATCTGAATTAATAGAATTTCAAAATATTAATCTGTATTTATCTTTAAATTCATATTTACCATTTCACTATTAAAAAATAACATTAACATCATTTTTTATATTAACCATTTCATTATTGTCTAATATAATTATAAAATTACCATATAAATAAATAATTATAACAAATATAATTATATATATATATATATATATTCTTATATTATTTTTATAAATCTTATATCTTATTACCAAATAATGATGGTTTTCTTTGATAGGTACATGTTTATATATCTCACATTTTATATATATATATATTTCATCTATTGTAATAAAGTTTATTATTCTATTTGCAAGAGTTGAATGTGGGTAGGAGAATCTTTCAACCACCCAACATAATCCCACTTGAGAATCTTTCATTACATTGCTATCTTATTTTTTATGGGGCATCTTGATAACATTGGCATAACTTCATGGAGTGGAAACACTTCTAATCTTTTTATAACTTTCACTATGATTTAGCTTTTGAAGAATGGAAACTTTGTCTTCGAATTTTCCAAATTTAACCTTGGAGACTTGGAGCTTTAGTCATCATTGTATGGAGACTTACCTATATAACCTACCTATTTTTTGCATGGCGATCTTTTATAGCTAAGAATTTCATCCAATACATGCGAGCTCTTCAATTTCTTGTTGAGCTTGTCAACTTCAACCCTCAATGAAAAAAAATCTTCAAAAATCTTCAAGCTCCTCACATTCTTCTTCTTTCTTAGCCATCCAGATATTTATTACTTATTCCATTCCTTTTCCTTATTCAAGCTATATTTCATGGAGATGATTTATTCCTCAAATTTTCTTTCTTGTTGACTGAAATTTTTTGTCAAGTTTGTTCAGTCTTCACACATTTCCTTAAGATGACTTGTCAAAATCCCTTCTCTCTTTCCTACTTCTTTCACCTCAAGCTTTAAGTGTCCAACTTATTCTTTTTTTTTAGAGTCTTGCATCTTTTCTTTTAAGAAATTCACCAAATTGTCCTCATTCCTTTTAGAGTCTTCCAATTGTGCATTTCATTTAGAGAAGCAACATCATAGTCCCTAATTTCCAAGAATTCTCGTTGCCCTTTTCTTTCATTCATCATTTGATTGTTTCTCAAGAAGATATTCTCAACTTATATAGTTTTACATTGGTCTTCTTTTTCTTTTAGCTTGCTTCTTCTATCCTTGTTGCTTCTTCTAGAAGGCCCTCCGCAATTGCGTTTTCTTAATTGTGGTTTTCATACTTCTTCATTAACTACTTCTAATTTTTATTTAGAATTATGAGACTTCTTATTTATTCTAGAGCGAAAGAGAAAATATTTTGAATAGATTTTTGTAACATTACCTTTATCAACACCATAAGCTCTTGTTCATGATTTTCTAATTGATTCATAAAAGCAACTTCTTCTTTTCTTTCATTTTCTAATTGAAGCTTCAAACTAGTGATTGATTTTCTTTCTAACTTTTCTTCTTCAATTTTTCTTTCATCTTCTTCCTTTGGAAGGTTATCCTCAACTAGATGAGGAACAACATCTTCATTATTTGTAACATGACATGGAAAAATAGAAGTATAATAACCTTGATTTCAACCATTGAAACAATATGCAATACCCGATTCCTCTTTCTAAAGATTTTCAACATCCATGATCATGAAGAAGATGTCTTCTTTGGGATATGATGTATTTATCACATAATTTCAGTCCTTCCTCTTTTGAGACTTCTTCTTTTCACTCTTACCTTTATTGGCCATGATCTAACTTCCAATAGTTAAGTTCTCCTAAAGGAACCTTGCTCTAGGTTTGGTCTTCATTAACGTACTTGAGTCATCATAAAATGTACTTGTCAAAAGAATAAAGAAAATATTTTTTTATTATTGTATCAATGACTTATTAAAGCATGGGTTTCATGCTTGGGTCATCATTATATTAGTCAAAGTCTCCATTGTGGACTCCTAGGATTAATATTGAGTCAATAGAGTCATTGTACATTTAAAGAGACCATTCTTGGGCTTTTCTATCATGTAAAAAGGTTTATTATTGAGTCAAATGTAATTTATGTAACCCCCACACCAAGTCGACCTAAGGGCACCAGTTAGACCTCACATAGAGGCTATAAAAACAAGGAGATAGGAGATCGAATTCATTTGGAGCATCTCATCTCAGGCAAGTGCAATATCTCTAAGGAAGATGGAGAAGTGCGAAGTGGGTCAAAGAAGTCTAAAGGAAGTGTGAGTTGGGTCAAGTCTAAGGATAATGAAGAAATCTAAGTTTTGGAGCTACTCTCTCTCTATTTTGTGCCCTAGTTTGGGAGATCAAAGTCTTCCAAGTGTTGCTGCTGTCGATTGCTGCCTGATGTCATAAGTTGTTGCATAGTCAAAGTTGATAGGTTAGAAGTGTTGTTGCAAAGGGATCGAAGATCGAAGATCTGGAAGGCTGACTTGGTGTGGAGGGAAGTTTTGGTCTTTGTCTAGGTTGAAGAGTCTCAAGGAATACTATTGAAAGAAAATAATTTTTGACTGGCTTTTCCCCTTAAGGGGGGTTTTTCGTCGGCATAGTGCCTACGTCTTGTGCCTTGTGTTTTTTTGTGATCTTCATACACACATAATATGGTAATTGATTGATGAAATATAAGATAATAAAGTAAAAGAAGCCAACATAACTCACAAGTAATTATCAAGAAAGAGGAATCAAATCCTAATCTACTTGCATTGATTTCTCAACATGGTTTCAAAGCTAGGGTCAGGAAAGGTTGAAGATCACTTTGTTGGATCAACAGGAATGAACACGGATTCTCCCTCTTTGATGAACTACATAATAATGGGTATCAATATTTCTAGAAGTTGGATCAAGAAGGTCATCTACCACTTATTCAACAAGGTCAAAAGTCAAGGGTTCTTGGTTTCTCTTACAGGTTCTCTTATTGAGGACAATGCATGGATCATTGCATGGATCATTGATATTGGAGCATCAAGACATGGCAGGAGAAAGAAAACAACTTCATACACTATCAAAGGAGTAATATTATCATGCAGTGGAATTGGGTGACAACAAAATCTATGTTGTTAGAGGCCTGGGATCAACATCTTTGAAGCTAGAAAATGGATCGAAGCTACACCTCAACAACATTCTATATGTTCTAGGTTTAAAAAAGAATTTTCTTTGTATTTATTGTTTAGAAGATAAAGGGGACAAAGTTTCTTTTGTTGATGGAAAAGTATTGGTTTGGGGAAAATACTCTAGCATTGAAAAAGCTATGATTATTGGAGTTCGTGAAGGAAGCCTTATAGAGTTATCACACCACCTCCTCAATCTTTGGTTCATATGGAGATCAATACCATTGAGCTATGGAATAGAAGGTATGGTCATCTTCATTATAAGGTCATCCCTACTCTTAGTCAATTGGTTCATGGCATCCCCAATATGAAGTTAGATCATGAAGATGTGTGCAAGGGATGCTCTTTGGGAAAGCATACTAGAAAGCCATTTCCGAATAGTGAAACTAGGTCTAAAGAGATATTATACCTCATTCATTCTTATGTGTGTGGGCCCATGTCTGAAAAATCACTTGGAGGTCATCTCTACTATGTAACATTCATTGGTGACCATTCTAGAAAGAGATAGCTCTACCTTGTCAAAATAAAATATGAAGTATTTGAAAAGCTGAAGGAGTTTAGATTTGAAGTGGAAACCTTAACAGAAAGAAAGATAAAAAATCTAAGGTCTGACAATGGTGGGGAATATACTTTTAAGGAATTGATTTCGTATTGTAAGGAATAAGGAATTAAGAGGGAGCTCATTATTCCCTATTATCTCAAACAAAATGGAGAGGTTGAAAGAAAGAATAGGTCAACTGAAGAAGGCATTCAAATAATGCTCCTTGATCAAGACCTACCAAAATTCTTATGGGGAGAAGCAGTAATGATAGTTGTGTACACTCAAAATAGAAGTCCTCATAGAAGTATTAATAATGTAACAACCGTAGAAGTTTTCACAAGAAAGAAACCAAGTGTGAGTCACCTCCTAATCTTTGGAAGTCCAACATACATCCATGTTCCAAAGGACAAGTGAAGGAAGTTGGATTCTACAAGTATCAAGGGAATAGTTGTTGGATATAATCTCTCGTCAAAAGCATATAGAATCTACATTAAGGAAGGAAGACATATCGAAGTAAGAAGGGATGTCTTATTCGATGAAAATAAATCCTACAAGAAATCAAAGCATATTCATATTGATTCTGATGATGAAGAAGTTCCAATATTTGAAGAAGAAGAAGATCATCATGAAAACCCTACTACAAATCAAGAAGAAGAAGAAGGACCAAGTGATCCTATTCAATCTATGGTCATCCCAACCACAAGGAAAATGCCAAATTGGTTAAAAGCTACATTAGAAGTTGTTGAAGGACATGAAGCTACGAAAGGAACCTTTAGGGAAAGTAAAAGACCAAAGATATATTCTTGTTATGCTGCATAAATGACGAATTTAATTGAAGTTGAACCATCTACATTCAAAGAAGATGTTCATCAAGAGGTTTGGAAGAAAGCGGTGCAAGAAGAATATCAATCCATTATGAAGAATCGGGCGTGGGAAATCGTTCCTAGACCTAGTGAAAAATCAGTTGTCACCTCCAAATGGATCCATAAGATCAAATATGTTGTTCATGGAAGTATAGACAAGTACAAAGAAATATTTGTTGCAAGGGGTTTCTCTAAAAAAGAAGGCATTGATTATGTAGAAACCTTTGCACCCACAACAAGGTACACTACCATTAGCTCTTTGGTTTCATTGGTTGCTACAATGGGTTGGAATATCCATCAAATGGATGTGAAGACTACATTTCTAAATGGGACCACTGATATCAAACAACCCGAATGCTTTGAATTTAATAACAAGGACTCTCATGTTTGTAGTCTCAAGAAGGTCCTTTATAGTTTGAAGCAAATACCTAGGGAATGGTATGCAAGAATGGATGCATATCTACTTAGAAATGGGTTCATAAATATTTTTATTGATCCAAATATCTACATCAAGGTTGTGAATCATGATCACATCACTATTCTACTAAATGTGGATGATCTATTCATTACAGGTGTGGAGTGAAGAATTCAATAATGTAAGAAGATGTTGGCAATTGAATTTGAAATAAAGGATCTAGGACTGATGCACTATTACCTGGGTCTAGAAGTATGGAAGAGACCTGGGGAGATTTATTTTGGGTAAGGAAAGTACATTATAAATTTGTTGCAGAAATTCGAGATGATGGATTCCAAGCCGATGACTACTCCTATGATAACCAATCTCAAGAAGTTGAGGGGATCTGACTCTAGTCTGTTGGATCCTACCTCCTATCATCAATTGGTGGGTTACCTAATGTATCTAGTAAATACTAGGCTAGATATATGATTTGCAGTAAACATTCTTAGTCAATTTTAGTTATGATCACTGGATAGTTGCCAAACACATATTGAGGTATCTTCGTGGCACTATACATCACTGCCTAAAGTATGATAGTAAGGAAGTCAAGCTAATTGGTTATACATATTCCAATTAGGGTGGTAGTGAGACCAATGGAAGGAGCACTACCAGAGGATGTTTTAGTTTGGAGCTTCTATGATCTCATGGATGAGTAGGAAGTAAGATCTCGTTTCTTTAAGTAGGGCTAAAGCAGAATATGTAGTTGCATGGGAAGTCGGGAAGAAGGTTTTTTGGTTAAGGAAGCTTCTAACATATTTGTTCGAGAAGTCTCTGGGCCCTATTGTGATTAATTGTGACAATCAAAGTTGTATCAAGATGTCTAAACATCCTGTGTTACATGCTAGAACGAAGCATATTGATAATTAGTTCCATTTTATTAGGAACTTGGTGTAGGATGGAATTGTGAAGTTAGAGTATGTCTCAACAGATGAACATGTAGCAGACATACTAATTAAGTCTTTTCCTAATAAGAAGTTTGAATATCTAAGAAGCATGCTTGGTTTGGTAAATATTACTGATTGTATTGATGATAAGAGATTGGAAGAGATTTGTTGAGGCTTTGTGAGTGAAGCATTGTTTAGGAGGACATCTCGCCAACACTCACCAACAATTTGTGTTGAATTCTAGGTCCCAAAGTAGGGGGGGTGACGTGGTTCGTAGAGCTCTGACCATGGATATGCACCTAGGTTCCTGGGTTGGTGGATAGAAAGTAAGACTAATGGTACCTAGAGATGCTGAAAGCTTGAGTCCACCTTATTCCCACTTGGATAGATTTCCCTAGTCAGGAATATAGTTTGTGGCATTGTGGTGCCTAAACTGGTGCCTAAACTGTTGAGAGACCGATGGATAGATTGCCCTAGTCAGGAATCTAGTCCATGACATTATGGTGCCTAAACTCTTCATTGTTCATATAGTTTGAGATCTTCCATTGTATTTGTATACTTTTGATACCTCCCTAGCTAAGAGGGAATGTTGGGAAATGTAACTAGGTTTGGTCTTCATTAATGTATTTGAATCATCATAAAATGTACTTGTCAAAAGAATAAATAAAATAATTTTTTATTATTGTATCAATGACATTTTAAAGCATGGGTTTCATGCTTGGGTCATCAGTATATTAGTCAAAGTTCCCATTGTGGACTCCTAGGATTAATATTGAGTCAATAGAGTCGTTGTACATTTAAAGAGACCCTTCTTGGGATTTTCAATCATGTAAAAAGGTTTATTATTGAGTCAAATGTAATTTATGTAACCTCCACACCAAGTCGACCTAAAGGAAATTAAGTCAGCCTAAGGACACCAATTCAACCTCACTTGGAGCCTATAAATACAAGGAGATCGAATTCATTTGGAGCATCTCATCTCAAGCAAGTTCGATATCTCTAAGAAAGCTTAAGAAGTGTGAAGTGAGTCAAAAGAGTCTAAAGGAAGTGAGAGTTGGGTCAAGTCTAAGGATGAGGAAGAAGTCAAAGTTTTGGAGCTACTCTCTCTTTGTTTCGTGCCCTATTTTGGGAGATCGAAGTCTTCCAAGTGTTGTTGCTGCCAGTTGTTTCCTAATGTCATAAGTTGCTGCATAATCGATGTTGCTAGGGTAGAAATGTTGTTGCAAAGGGGTCGGAGATATGGAAGGCTGACTTGGTGTGGAGGGAAGTTTTGGTATTTGTCTAGGTTGAAGAGTCTCAAATAATACTATTGAAGGAAGAGAATTTTTGACTGGATTTTCCCTCGAGGGGGGCTTTGCCCTAGCATAGTGCCTACATCTTGTGTCTTGTGTTTTTTTTTGATCTTCATACACACCTAATATGGTAATTTCTTGATGAAAGATAAGAGAATAAAGAAGTAAAAGAAGCCAACATAACTCACAAGTAATTTTGAATAAAGAGGATTCAAACCATAATCTACTTGCATTGATTTCTCAATAGCTCTAATACCAATTGTTAGACTAAATATTACACTAAGACGAGGGGGGGTGGGGCGGGGCGGGTAGGTGAATTAGTGCAACAACCAATTCAAAAATTCAAAACCATTTCACCAATAACCGAATGGGGGGGGGTAGGTGAATTAGTGCAACAACCAATTCAAAAATTCAAAACCATTTCACCAATAACCGAATATATAGTAGCAGCATGCATCATAATAGTAAATAAAATAGCGCATCAAGTAAAAATTATCATATAAACACATGGGAAGACCAAATTTTACATGGAAACCCTTACGGGAGAAAACCTCAAATCATTTTATCTTCAATCTTCAATTTACAATGTTTACTAGAACCAACCATAAGGAGGCATCCATTACCTAAAAATGCAAGCATTGACTTGCTTTAGGCCACAACTTGATTAATGCACTAAACTCAAAATGATGCAAGCACCAACTTGTTGTAGGCAACAACTTCATTTAGGCACAAACCTCTAATTACGTAGGCAACAACCCAATTTAGGCACCAACCTCTAATGATGTAGGTAATAACCTGACTAAGGAACTAACCTCTGATAGAGGCACTTACTTCCTTCACAAACCAGTGGACCATGTTTCAAAATTTTCAGATTAGGTCCACAATCATTAAAATCATTTTCTTGCCATAAACATACTCATTTCAACATTGTCATGGACTACACATCAGCTTGTAACAACTTGATCATTAATCTGGTCACACATCATCTTTCCTAGAGCCTGTTTCGGCCATGTGTATAACACTTGCTCATAAACTTGCAACCTATTCATAAACCCTTGAAGAATTCCAAAGCACATAATGTGGCTTCATGACATCAAAAATTAATCTTCATAACCCTTGAATTGATCACAACAAAAATTTTCCCATCTTCCCTTTTTCAAAATTCAATTTGGCTTCAACATGACCACAAAAACCATAGAAAACCATATAAAAACTTAAATGTTTGACAAAAGTGGCCCTTTCAGGTCATGCTATACAAAATAATTTTTTGATGACAATATTTCTACAAAATGTACTCTTTTGACCTCTTAACTATTTGAGAGAATGTAAATTTGTAGATAAAAATAAAAATAAAATTTTTGACCTCATGAGCTATCAAATTCAAACTTGCAACCTCGACTACACAATACAAGTCTAAGACCAATTGAATTTCTCATCATTTCCTAAAGTATCATCCATATAAATTAATTATATTCATAAATGACCATACTCAGAATGGAGGGGTGCATAATCTAATCCCAAGACCAATCAACATATCCAACTTCCACGTCACTTTTCCCAAGTTCAACTTTGTAACTATTGACAAAATAAGGTTGTGGATTAACATATACAAGTCTAAGACCAATTGAATTTCTCATCATTTCCTAAAGTATCATCCATATAAATTAATTATATTCATAAATGACCATACTCAGAATGGAGGGGTGCATAATCTAATCCCAAGACCAATCAACATATCCAACTTCCACGTCACTTTTCCCAAGTTCAACTTTCTAACTATTGACAAAATAAGGTTGTGGATTAACATAACTTATCAAAGTTTACAACTGATAATGAATCCTTCCAAGATCAACGTGTTTAAAGGAACTATGCCAATCATGGAGACATGTTGCATACAAATCAAACGTCATTGCTCGTCATCACATTTTAATGACAATGAAATGAACTCATGAAGAAATTAAAAACTACCACAGAAACCATAGAACACTAAACCATCCAAGCCAACATTAGAACTCAAACTTCATTTTTTGTTTGAATTTATGTTTATTGGAATCATGATCATCTCTATATATACACAACTATTTGGACCTGGACACATAGGGGCTGGCATTGGAGTTGATTGGAGACTTAACCATATGACCCTCTTAACCTTTGTTCACACCTATAATCCCAGAGTTTAAAACCATATGACCATAACTATCAATCATGTGACATTGGTCATCAACCAAAGACACTAGAGCTTATCCCTTTTAAAATTTGACCATGCCATGAGACCATGTCCTTAGGGGTCCATGACCATCAATATGGTGATGTCAACATGATGTCATCATACCATGTGGTGATCCATGACTGGTGCCATGTGTCATGCATTTGTGACTATTTGAAAAATAAAAAATCATCAATTGTACTTGACATATGGTCCCTAGTGGTGCCATGTCAACTTGTTAATGTTATCATCATGATGTGTCAAGCCATGTCATTGCCACTTTATCTTTACTTCAAGGTCATCTCCTCTCAACTTGTAGGCAGTCGCCACATGTCATGATATCGCATTGTCATCACCGCACCCAACCACAAATTTTCATGTGTCATAATATTTCCATGTCATTAAGCTTTGCGGTACTTATGCTGCCACATCATCAGAAAAATCCATGTCATCACTTACTACCATGTCATTATCTTAATTCAAGCATAACCCACCATGTGTCATTGTCATCATCATTTTCATGTCTACCACATTAGAATTGAATGTGCAAGGGAGACCACATGGCATCAAAATTAACGGTCCATGTGTCACTATGAGACTAGGTCAATGTGGAGGGGTGACCTACATTAAACCTCGGGAAAGTTGATACATCATCGGTTTTTCATGAGAATTTTAATGACCACATCCAATAGAAGATGCTTGATCTTTAATGGGTTATGTGGTATGCATGTTTATGAGACATTTGTCATAAATTTCATCACATAACCATAGATCCACCCAAAAGATGTTCATTGTTTAATAAATTTGGTGGTGTTCAATAAATTTTGTGTTTTTGGTCCTCATTATAACTACCAACTTCAAACAATCATAACTTCTCATTTAGGAGGTGTTTCTGCAAGAGTGATATATTGTTGCAAAGGTCTTACATAACACTATCAATAAGTCCATCCATAGTCTCATTAGGACATCATGAATTTGACAAAAACTCAATAAAATTAAAACCTCTTTTACTTCACTTGATGAGGGCATGCAATAGATTAGGGCATCATACCACTTCCTTTGATTTATGAATGACATTGTTGCTTCCTTAGGCATCCCGTTTGACATAAATGACATTGTTTGTCATCAATGACAAAATTGAGAGCATGCAATAGATTAGGGCATCCTACCACTTCCTTTGATTTATGAATGACATTGTTGCTTCATTAGGCATCCCCTTTGACATAAATGACATTGTTTGTCATCAGTGACAAAATTATGTGTAACACTACAATGTTATTGACTTGCAAGTTATGTAGTAACAGAAACATGATTTTGAGGTGATATATTTGAAGTGATCAGTGGTGAATATCTATAGTTATTTGTAGTAAATATTTACATTTATTTTCTTTCTATGGTGGTTGTTGTATTGCTTTTAATTCTTCAACTTTGTGCAAGGTTATGGTTATACTTTGTATTTCATATATGCGTGCATATTCTTCTCTTCTCATTTATGTTCTTTTTATTTCAAAAATGAGCACTTCACCACATATGCCAAAACCTCAACCTAGCAAGGGTAGGCCCAACAAAGTCACTATATATAGTCTTTATTATTATATAAAATCATGAGAAAAAAGGAGAACAAAATGGAGGCTAGATTACAAAAAAAAAAGGGAAAACATAAAAAAATCGATCCAAGAAGGAGAGGTGGAAAAAATTGAAAATTGATTGATCAGATTAAAGAGTTTGAAGAAAAAATAAATAATAATTTGGCACTAAGTAATACAAAAAATAAATTGGATATCAAATCCATTAAAGAGGAAAAGTATAAGTTTATTAAGTTGAATCATAAGCATAAAAAAGAGCTTTGAATATCATAATTGTTGGTGTACAAGAGCATAAAGATGAGGAAACACTAGAAATATTAAAGATGAAATTAAAAATAATTAACAAATTCAAAAAACTTATCTCCTAGAAGCAATGAGGTTGGGAAAAATAATCTAACATAAAGATAACTTGATCCATGTTAAGGTAAGTTGTAATGACCATAAATATGGAAGACCTATTAATCTCCAAATATAAAAGGGTTTAAAAATATTTATAAATGAAGACCTCATTCCAACAAACAAAGTTGAGTTAAGAAAAGAAGTTCAAAAGGTAAAGGAAGCTAGATTGAAAGGGAAGTGGGAAATTATTATAAATAAAAAATCTATTATTAAAGATAGAGACCATATTGATAATAACAAATTGGAATTTGGGATTCTACAAATCCTTTTTTGGAATTCTCGTGGATTTCCATGGTGTAAAGGTCCTATGGTGTGTTGGATCCAAAGTGAAATTGCTATTTTTTCTAGTCGAAACTAGAGAGTGTGATGAGTCTAAGGTCCCTCACATAGAATGATTTATTTTTTGTGGTTCGCAGGAAACAAGAAATCCTATCGTAGAGAGATTGGAGAAATAACATGTTATATAAAAAGAATGTTTCTCCTCACATTCAACCTCATAAGATATAACTTTTCAATGAATACATTTCGATAGATATCTAAGACATCAATGCTAAGATATGTTTCTCCTCGCATTCAACCTCATAAGATATAACTTTTCAATGAATACATTTCGATAGATATAAGACATCAATGCTAAGATGATTTATATGGTAATTTATTTTTTCGAACCTATTAGTTATACCCTTTAACAATATATTCATGTCTAAGGAATGAAGGTAATATCTTCTTATTGGGAGACATTAATGTTATAACTACAACTAACCAAGTTTTCTTCTAAGCAATAATTACAACCCTAATCATTTATGGCTAGATGAAGACCTTTTTTAGCTAATAGATACAAAATAAAATATGAATACCTGACAAAAAATGTGCTTGGTATTGAGCTAGTCAAGCTTTGTAGTTCTCTAGACCTTATAATTTTCAATGGTGTAATGAAGTAACCAGACTCCAGCCAGATGACTTGTATTCATGGTCTCGATGGTAATGTCTTGGAATATGTGATATTAAATACCCTTATGTCCAACCAAATAGTTAATTTTGACATCTTAAATGACCATGAGCCTGAATCCTATCATAGACCTTTAACCATAACTCTTAACTTTGTCATGTATAAAATTCTTTATTATAAAATTTTTAACAATCAAATGAACTTTTACTAAAAAGTAAATTTGATCTCTTCTTAAAGGGTTTAAATAGGAATTTAAACCTCCTACTTATAAGGAAAACATCAAATACCTCTATTATAATTTTTCTACAACCCTTTCTACTTCCATTAACAAGTTATCTATCAAAATGTCATAAAAAACAAAAAATAGAACTACCAACCCTTGGTATGTTAATGAATGTAAAACTGCTTGAAAAAAACATTAGATATGCTTTTAATGAAGCTTTAAAATGGACATTTTGTATATGTGTTATATTCTTTGCACAACTATGCATACACTTTATACAATATGTGATGTGCAATGGGGGGTCATGGGAGTGGGGAAGGGGAGGGGCAATAGTGCCCCAAATTTTATTTTTTTGGGTATTTTTGCATTTGTTTCCAGCACACGAGTTTGGCTAAAAGCGATTTTTCCCATGGGTTTGTAGTTTTGGTTAAGAAACTATGGTTGTATTCAAATCTAGTGTAAATGGATTAATGGTATATGGATGTCAAAGTATATATATTGTATTGTAATATTTTAACATATATCAAATATCTTGTTGGTTTTCCTGGTTTGAGTTTCGAGGATAAAATTGTTGCGTTAATGCGTGTATTTTTCATGGCATCTTTTTTGTTTTTAAGAACATGTTTGTAGTGATTAATTATACAGGGTTAAAACCTAAATTTGGTATTAAAGAAATTTTAGCTTCAATGGGACACTTTTTTTGTTTGAGGGGTTTGGATCATATCTATGGTAGAACTTGTTACAGTAGTGGATCCATGGAAGTGATTCTTGAGGTAAAATTAAATGGCTAGTAGGCTTAAAGCTATAGATCGAGAAATTCAATGGGTAGAGTTTTGATTTGTGGAGGCTCAAAATGGAAGACTTGTTGGTGGACAAAGATCAATATATCTTTGTGGATTTAGGTTTTGAGTCGATGGAGATGTAAACATGAGAATGGACCAAGTTGGATCAAAATGAAAACAAAACAATACGATTGTGTCTCTTAGATTCAATATTATTGAATGTCTCAAGGGAAGCTACAATAAAGGATTTGTGGGACAAGTTAGGGGCTTTGTACCAATCTATGTCCCTAGTGAACAAATTGTTTCTGCAAGAAAAACTATATAACTTGAGGATTAAGGATGGAGACTTGATCATAGAGAATATGAATGCCTTCAATACATTATATGTTGATGTAACAACCTTGGGTTGATTTTCCATGTAAATAAAATAAAACCAAGATCATGGGACATGTATTCCAAGCTAAATTGGAGGAAAACATTATAGTGGGTGTCACTTGTGGTTTATCAATGGCTATGGAAATTGGTAAAGGCAAAGAGGCAATAAATGACAATTTAATATAAGAAATAAAGGAAAATAGGAGAAAATAAAAGTGAAGAGACACAAATATGGATGCCAGGGAAAATGAAGGAAATTGAAAGAAAAAGGAAATGAAAACAAATAAAAGAGAGAAATAATTGTAGCTCTCTTTTTATACTCTTCTTCCACATTCTTCCATACTCTTACACACTCACACACTTAGAGCATTCTAGCATTCACTTGGACTTAGAGAGAAGCGAGCAAGGGAATTCGTGGGCAACGAAGAAGAAGGTTGGAAGAGCAAATACAACATGTGGAAATTGCAGGTAACATGTTACATGTGTGTTTCATTGTTGAGATTTGAATGCATGGTACATGGATTTGGTTATTTGGTTGTTTTACTATCATTGGCATGGGATTTTCTTGGATTGACAGTGGTTTCAACCTTGCTTTGCCATTCCCTAGATAGGCATGGTGTAGTGGGTTCCTTGTTTTGGTTTAAGCTTTAGATGACTTTTAGACTTTGATTGTGGTGATCTCAGGAAAATTCCCAAGGGTCGAGGGTAAAGATGGGCTTTCTCTTGGAACTCTTGAGAGAAGGGTCGAGACAGGAAAAATCCTCTAGGTATGGTGAAGAAAGTTAGAGGCATTGGATCTTGTTTTGGTATTAGTGATTTCTAGATTGGTTTAGGTGAAATCAATTTGGTTGAGGGTCGAGGTGGTTTGGCCTTTGGAAGCCCTGGTTGGTTCTATTTTGGTTCAACCCATAAGATATCACATTCGTGGTTGGAATATGGCACGAGGATGATTGGCTAAAAGAGAGATTTTGTTCAGCCTAATTTATGGTCGGGTAAGTCCCTGACTTGGTTGGAATTTTCATATGTTAAGATGAGCTACTTTCTTATTGTGATCAATGATCACATGTATTGATTATTGTGTTTATTTTATGACTGGTTTGTGATGGATTCATTCTAGTTAAATGTTGGTTATAAGCATGGCAAATTCTTGTAGTATAATGTGCTCCTGTTATGGATCTTACTTATGGATTCATAAGTTAATGAATGATTATGTGAATGCATGGGCTAACTAGTGTTTGATGCAACTAGATTGAGAGGGAATTGAGCCTTCTTGATGAACATCTGATGAAACTAATCAAAATAGGTGTTTGTATGAATGAATAATTTGGACCTCCAACTTCTCAGGGTCGTAACTTTGGCATAAAAAGGTCGTAACTTTGGCATAAAAACTTCGTTTGGCTATCTTGATACTTTGTTTCGAAGATCTTCTCGACGAAGAAAAAAATAGAGTTAGTGAAAAATATTTTGACACTTTTCGAGTCTCTCTGTTTTCCTTGAAAATGTTGTTTAGTACCTCAAAATGGACTGAGAAGTTTAGAATCTTAAAAACTACCAAAAATAGAAAGTTGTGTTAAATCTAAGGAAACAAAATTGAAAATAAATAGCGTTGGGTCAATTTAAGCTAGTAACAATGTGATCATGTGGCACTAGGTGTTTGTAGTCGGTTCTAAACATGTGGACGTCATTTTCCATAAGTGCATCTTGGAAATTAGGTCACACATAGTAACTCTCATCTCATGTTTACCCTGGTGAGCAGTTTAAAGTGTGTAAATGTGGGGTGGGTGTTACTACTGATAATAAGATTTCAGGTGATGGTAAGTGCATTACTTTGGTATGTTCTCTACCAAACCTGCGTGATAGTCTAGTTGTTTCCATAGGTGGTAAAGAAATTACTTTAAGATTTAATGAAATAGTATTATATTTATTATCAAAGGATATGAGACAAAAAAATATTGAAAACTAGAACAAATATGCCTTGTTTATAAGAGGACACTCCTAGAATAGAAATAAAAATAAGTCCTCAAGTACGAATCTCTAAATCCCCAAGAAAGTTTGTATAGTTATGAATCATGATGGAGATGTTGAAATAAAGGGCATTATAAGAAAGATCGTAGCTGCAAAATTGCTAAGAAAGGGAAAAGACCTGAAGATGCTCATTTTGTAGAAGAAAAAACATCCTTAGATAAAGGAGAGAAAGTGTATTTGGTTTTTCAAATTGCACATATAGATCATGAGGCATGGTTAGTCAACTTAGGCCCTTTCATATGACTCCTCACAAGGAGTGGTTTTGTGAATACGAAAATATGATGACGATGATGTTTTCACTGGAGATGAGTCATCATCCTGAATCATAGGACAAGGAAAAGTCTAGTTGAAGCTCATGGGTGGAAGGATTAAAACACACCATGGTGTACTACATATCCTAGGATTACTAATAGATTTTATTTTTGTAAGCAAGATTAGTGATGTAAGTGTAAAAACAATGTTTGAAAATGATAGCTACAAGATGGTTTGAGGAGCAATGGTATTTCTAAGGAGAGTTCAGAATGTAACTCTATATAAGTTGTTGGGAAGAATTCTTAATGAAGGGTGCAACAATTCCATTGTTCCTAAAAGTGGAACTAAAGAGGGAAAAACTCCTTTGGCCTTTTGAGAAAAGACAATGTTGTGGCATTAAATATAGCGACATATTGGAGTAAAAGGTCTTTAGGTACCACATGGTAATGGTATGGTAGAAGGTATGTCTAATTTCTCTTTGGATTTTGATTTCTTGTGAACATTGTTTATATGGAAAGAAGAATTAGGTAAGATTGTTCTTTGGTTCTACGAGGTTAGAGGGAATATTATAATCGATGCACAATGATGTGTTTAGACTTGTGTTGGTTTTGTCACTGCGTACATGTGTATTCTGTCTCATTTATAGATGAATTCTTGAAGAATATATGGATTTATTTCCTTAGGAAGAAATATAAAGTCTTTGAGAAATTCAAAAAATTTAAGGCTCTTGTGGAAAATTAAATAGAGAAGAAAATTAAGGTGTTGAGGATAGATAATAGCGGAGAATTCTACAAAAATAAATTCAAAGAATTTTGCAATAAATTTGGTGGAACAAAGCAGAAGGCTACTTCATACACACCTCATCAAAATGGAGTTGTAGAAAGGAAAAACATAACCTTGATGGAGAAAGCATGGAGCATGTTGAACGGTGTTGAGTTAGGACAAGAATTCTGAAGAAAGGCAATAGATATTTCATGTTACCTTGTAAATAGATTACTCTCATTAGCAAAAGATGATAAGACTCTACATGAGGTATGGACTAATAATACACCTTCTCTTAAACAGCTTAGGTTATATGGCTCTAATGCTTATGTACATGTTTCAAAGGAGAATAGGAATAGGCTAGATAAGAAAGTTGAGAAATGTATCTTCATTGTATATAAAGATGGTCTTTAA
>APFE031082848.1:0-10880 GCA_000404065.3 Pinus taeda | reverse complement strand
ATATACACATACACATGCACATGTGATTAACATAGATGGAGGAATGTGTGAAGTAAACAATGAGGAATTCCTCTACTTGTGATGGTAACTTAATTCAAGATGGGGACCTCCATGCATAGTTGTCGAACACAAGTGTCTAGCCAACTAATCAGGACTTCCTCTTGATGCCTTCATAATGATCTTGTTTCTTGACTAATGAACCACTCCATAAGATGATAAATTACTCATTACATAATAATATGATTTCTAGCATATGTAAATACTACAAATCTTGGTCCGTTTCTAACACTTTTCGGAATAGAGCAGTGGTTTACAAATTTGTAAGCCTCAAAAGGGCCTATTGAAACTACTATATCCATACAAATTCCTTAACCTTCTTCTTGACATTTGGTAATGGAATTAGCTATATTGGATAATTCTTCTAGGAATCTCCTATAATACCCAACCAATCCATTGAAATAGTGTAGCTTATTAGCATCCTTTAGTGTTAGGAATTCCATAATGGCCTTGATTTTGGCAAGGTCCAAGACTATACCTTCTCCAAAAGTAATGTGGCCCAAAAAATGAATCTTTAACTAGAAGAAGGAACACTGAGAGAGATTTTAATCATTCTTATTCTCTCCAAGTCACTACAATATCAACCTTATTTTCTCCTCATGCTCCTTTGGAACACATGAATAAATCAAACTATCATCCATAAATACTTGAACAAAATTTCTTAGGTATTTATGAAAAACCCCATTCATTAGTTTCATGAAGAGTACGAAGGCATTTGTAAGCTTAAACAGTACCATAATAAAATCGTAGTTGCTTAATCATGGTTTGAATGCAATATTTGGGATGCCCTTATAAATTATTAATTGGTGGTATTAAAATCACAAATCAATCTTTAAGAATATTATGGTCCTTTTCATTTGATCAGAGAAGTCATCAATATATGAGAACTAATATTGATTCTAGATGGTGATGTTATTAAACAATCTATAGGAAGTGCAAAGCTCCAAGGGCTAATACTTCTTCATCACCAAAATTAGTAACCTTAAAATGTTGCATTAAGCCATATCAATCCACAATTCAACAATTATTATAGATGCATATGTAATTCATATAACTTGGGTGAAATCGTTTGATAAGGAACCTTGGAGATAGGAATCATCCCACATTGAGTTCAATGGTGAACTTGAGATCACACGTGAATGGGAGCCCAAAATAATATTTTGGAAATATATAAGGAAAGTCTAAAAAGACTAGGTGTTGAGTCAAATCTATCATGTCCCTTTTGTTCATGGTCACCACACGGAAACATTATAGCAACCAGACATCATGATCAAGCTCTACACATGTCTAAAAGATACAACACAAACATCACTGTTATCTAAAATATTAGTGTGCCCTCTGTCCTTATATAAACCAAGAGGAGGGGGTTAAAAACTGACCATTAATTGCCTCAAGGAGTGCCCCATTCTTGGCTAATTAAATCCCTTAGGGAGTGCAACTCCGAAAGTAAATGAAACCACCTATTAAGAAATAAATGCTCCTTGGTAGGTACATAGAAATTAATGCCTCAAGGGCTGCATGAATATGAAATTCATAGACACCTATCTAGATTCAAGTCTGATATTGAGCTAGGGGTTACTAAGGTTGAGGATCCATCAAATGCACACAATTGATTGAGTTCTGAAAAATAGAAATAGGAGATATGAAACTTCTAGCTTCAAAAACTGAGAAGTTCATCTCAGACATTGATCTATATAGATTGGTGCTTGATGCAAGGGTAGTAGAGCATGACACACCTGCACTTATTGACCCATTTATGTGAGTTGTTAGGTCTGTTAATCATGAGGATCTAGGGATGGATTTTGGAGCCAAATCGCAAGAAGAAAGATTATAGTAAGACAATGAAGAAAGGTTCCTATGCACTGTGTAGTGGGTGTCTACCACCCAAAAAATGAGGCAGCATTGGTATTTGGGGGTTTAGATGTATTTATTTCAAGAAATTTAGGATATAATGATTGCAATCTTTGTGTATAAGGGGACAAGCCGGCTTCTATGTAATAGAGAGATAATGTTCTTAGAGGAGTCTTAGTATGCATGTGGCATTAATCATTGGCTAGAAACCATGGTTTGGACCTATGCGCCGCATTAAAGATTACAGAAGGAGCTAATAAATAAAGAGATTGTGTTTATGACGCCATAGGTTGTGTATTCATGTTCATTTATCTACTAGAATTAGGTGTTAAATATCTCTTGATTCCTCCAATTATAATGTTGTGTATGTATTTCTTATTTGTATTGATACATAGGGTGAAAATTGCAATGGTCATAGCTCAAACATTTCTTCAAGAAATTGGTTGGTCCCTATATCTCCTAGGAAGATACACAACATGCAGATCCATAATTATATTCAATTTGCAAGGAAATATTGGAAATAGATTCAAATATTCTAGACTTGAATCTACTAGGACTCATTTTTGTGACAAAACTTGAAAAAATTTGTTCCAAAAATGTTATGGAACTTTATCAAGCAGACAAAGAGTAACTAAATATGAAAATTTGATCCACATTGTAAACAAGATTCCTTTCTTTCATGCATAGACATTGGGAAAATGAAAATATCAATTAGCTTAAAACCCTGAAATAATAAATATTTTACTTAAAAGCCTTAAGAATAGGATCATTCAAAAAAAAATATCATGATTATCACTTACATTAATTAAATTTTGTTGAAAAAACATAATCTCATAATTATCTTTATGACTAGCTGGAAAATTTTCAAATAATCAAACAAAAACATCAGTGTGTTTGGCTACCCAATAAAAACTCCCACTCTTGTCTACACCAGCATTATCATTTAGATTTATTTATTTTGTATTTTTTTATTTCCTGGTTCTGTGGTTCAATATATCTTAAAAGTTACAAATATCTAGTCATTTTTATAGGCCATTGAGTTGGGATGACTAAAATTACTAGATACCACCCTTAAAACATTCAAAATCCTCAACAGGTCGACAATGGTTCCACTAAAGCTACCCTAAATTTAGTATGATATAATCCTTAGGTAACCAACCTCAGACATATCATTGGTTAATTTATGTTGTTTGAAGTTTATTGAGTTTGAGTTTTATCATGAAAATACTAGAAGCGTACTAGCATGGGTGAGTTGATTATCTTGATAACAATGTTATTTTTTGATCTAGTCCTTGAAAGGAACTTATAGTTGATGGTCAAAATTTCACATTCCTTTCATTTTTTTATCTTCACATATAACAAATATCTTTATGTTATAGCCTCTATCTAGATATATACAACAACTACCACTCATTCCTTTCATTTTTTTATCTTCACATATAACAAATATCTTTATGTTATAGCCTCTAGCTAGGTATATACAACAACTACCACTCAGAAGTTGGATGCCATTTTGGAGCTTGAGCTTACTCAACTTACTTTTGTTTGAGTTTAAAATGTCATTAGATTTCATTATATCGTCTATTGAAGAGCATGAATCCAATTTAGCTTTGTTTCAGTTAAAAATGTGATTAGATCTTGCTATATCATCTTTTTTAGAGAATGAATCCAATTTCTCATAGTCCATTTTCTTGAGGTATAACAAAGCTACTTTAATTCATTAAAATTAATTTTCATATTTTGTTTGCTAATTGTGATTCTGCAGGCCACATCTGCATTAGAAGGGGCATATTTAATAAAGTGTGGAAGGAGAGAGAAGCTCCAGTTCCGTCCTTTCAAACTTTCTAAGGTATGTAATAAAATTTAAAAAAATCTCCATAGAATGTTATGCTTTAACTTTTTATTTTGATAATGGATTATTTATGTGATCTCCCCCCTCTCTCATGCAAAACCAGCGTCTAGACATACATGGTTTTTTGGGATATGTGGACAATGGACAAATTTAGGCTAGCCATTTATCTAGAAATTTACACTGTAGGAGATCAGGCATTTACAATTGAATATTTCCTTTCCACTAAATTAGAGTTGTAGAGTCGGACTCCTATTTGTCAGGGATATACCTCAATTTTAGATCAAATTATTGTTGACTTTGTATAGACCTTCCATGGGAGGGAAAAGAGTGATCACTACCATTTCTTAATCTTTCTATAGACCAAGTAAAGATTCAAAATGTGTATAAATTAGTGGCTCCTTGGAGAATCCCAAGAGTGGCACTATTGTAGCAACAAGAAATTCGTTTATTTTGAGTTCTTCATTACTGCATTGATAATATATTGTTTATTCCATACAATACCCCAATAGTGTATGATCAAATTACAGTTAAGCCTGTAATAATATTTTGACTTACCCTCTTTTAGAGGGAAGCTATAGTGTGTGTCAAGCTTGCACATCAAAATTGTGTCATGCAGAGTTTACCTGGGACGAGTTTTGTGGATCTAAGCAGCAAGATACTTGTTGGAATTCAAGAGGCAGCAATACTACAAAGTGGCAAAGAAGTTTCACAGTTAACCCAACTTTCACATTATGGTTGGAGTTAAATTGTTAATGGAAAGATGCTGGATATCCCAACTTCATTTTTATGACTGAGCGCAAGATTGAATCCTTCGACATATTCCTCGCTCAATTGTCATTAAGTGATGGGTTTTCTTAGAAGTGCTTCACACCTATTACTTTACCAGAGTTGTTCTTGAGTCTTTGGAGGTGGTTGTCTTTTCAAAGCACACATGTACAATAAGACAAAAAATGATATGCTTGGATAATTTGAAGTTATCTCCTTGCAAATAGGGTGTTCCAATTCATAAACCTGATGAATCGCTCTACTTCTTTCTAGTGAACAACTTTGGGGATTTCCATGGATCATGAGACGATTCCAACCCCATAACTATAAATTTCTTATTTAAACCTATACCCACTAGATTAGAATCTGCACAAGGAGAATTTCATTCTTGTTTCAAAAGAACCTGCAACCGACTTATACCATGCTATTTAATCTTTTCTGTATTTATTCGCATCCTTGGTCTGTGAAATAATTATGCAATAAATTACCTTGCATTTTTAATACTAACACTCCTAAAAAATAATCAGGTATGCCCAAATCTATCATTTCAAATGATCTATGTAGCTCACCTTTTGGTTTTTCAATTATTGAAGTTGTTACTTATATTGATGAGATATTCTACAACCAATACCATAGAGACAATATATGTTAGATTTTTATCTGTTCTTCTCTGAAGGTGTTTCTCCTTCAGTAGAGCAGCAATACACTGAAGTTTCCATTTAGGGGAGAGGTGTACCTAGTAGAAACCTTGGCTTGTGTGTAGATGGGTTGAATGCAGATTAGACTCCATTTGTTGTTTTGAAGGTGTTTCTCCTTCAATAGTACTTCATCTCAGTAGATCCTTTGGGTCTGCACCTTCAGTAGATGCATGCAACCTTAGGATACATGCTATAGATTATAGTTTGCCTATGAGGGTGTAGAAATGATGAAAGAAGTGCATCAATTTTATGAATCTTGTGGTTTTTGTATACAAACATGCTTGTTTGGTGTTTTCCAAACCTAGATAGAGCCATATTTAGTATGCTTTTATAGTTTGACTTAGATGCTCACTTTACTTAATTTAGGTGTTTTTCGTAGTTCTATTTTATGCACAAATTTATCTTTAAGAAAAGTGCACAGTAGAGAAGGGTTCTATATTTTGAGCAGGGGACATACTTCTAGGTAGGAGGTACTCTATTCTAGGAAGATTTTGCCTTGCAGGTTAGGTGCTTTATTCGAGAATCCCAAGTGCGGTGCTATTGTAGCAATAAGAAATTAATTTATTTTGAGTTCTTCATTAGTGCATTGATAGTATATTGTTTATTCCATGAAATACCTCAATAGTGTATGCTCAAATTACAGTTAAGCCTATCATAATATTTTGACTTACCCTCTTTTAGAGGGAAACTACAGCATGTGTCAAGCTTGCACTTCACAATTGTATCATGCAAATTTTACCTAGCATGAGTTTTGTGGATCTAAGCATCCAGATACCTGTTGGAATTCAAGGCAACAATACTACAAAGTGGGAAATAGGTTTTGCAGTTAACCTTCCTTTCACATTATGGTTGGAGTTTGTTTGTTGGCAAGATGCTGGATACGCCAACTTCCTTTTTATGACTAACTGCAAGATTAAATCCTTCGACATATTCCATGCAATATTGTCATTAAGAGATGGGTTTTCTTAGAAGTGCTTCACATATAGAAACTTTACCAGAGCTGTTATTGAGTCTTTTGATGTGGTTATCTTTTCAAAGCACACGTGTACAAGAAGATGAGAAATAGTATGCCCAACTAATTTCAAGTTATCTTCCTGTGAATAGGGTGTTCCCTTCCATACACCTGATGATTCACTCTACTTCTTTCTAGTGAAAAAATTTGGGGCTTTTCAAGAATTGTGAGACAATTCCAACCCCATAACTATCAATTTCTTATTTAACGTTATACCCACTAGATTAGAACCCACACAAGGAGAATTCCATTCTCGTTTCCAAATAACCTGTAATCGACGAATACCATACTATTTAATATTTTATGTATTTCTTTGCATCCTTGGCCTGTGACATAAAGACACAACATGCTAGCTTTCATTTTCTATACTAACACTCCTAAACAATAATAAAGCATGTAAAAATATGTCATTTCAAATGATCTATGTAGCTCACCTTTTGGTTTTTCAATTATAGAAGTTGTTACCTATACGGATGAGATCATCTACAACTGAGGCCATAGTGACAATATTTGTTAGAGTTTTATTCATGTTGCACTAAAGGTGCTTTTTCTTCAGGAGCACTACAATACATTGCAGTTTCCATTTAGCGGAGAAGTGTAACCAGTAGTAGCCTTGGTTTGTATGCAAATGGGTTGAATTCACAGTATACTTTATCTATTGTTTTGAAGGTGTTTATCCTTTAATAGTACTTCATCTCAGTATATCATTTCAATCTACACCTTTAGCACATGCATACATCCTTGGGGTACATGCTACAAATTCCAGTTTTGCTGTGAGGGTATAGAAATGATGAAATAAGCACATAGATTTTAGGCATCTTACGGTTTTTGTATGTAAGCATGCTTATCTAATGTTTCCCAAACTTATATAGAGCCATATTTAATATAATTTTATAGTTTGACTTAGATGCTCGCTTTTCTTAATTTAGGTGTTTTTCTTAGTACTATTTTATGCACAAATTTATCTTTAAGAAAAGTGCACAGTAGAGAAGGGTTCTATATTTTGAGAAGGGGACATAATTCTAGGTAGGAGGTACTCTATTCTAGGAAGATTTTGGCATGTAGGTTAGGTGATTTATCCAAGAATCCCAAGAGTGGCACTATTGTAGCAATAATAAATTTGTTTATTTTGAGTTCTTCATTAGTGCATTGATTTTATATTGTTTATTCCATGCAATACCTCAATACTGTATGATCAAATTATAGTTAAGCTTGTCATAATATTTTGACTTGCCCTCTTTTAGAGGGAAACTACAGCATGTGTCAAGTTTGCACGTCAGAATTGTATGATGCAAAATTTACCAGGCACACATTTTGTGGATCTAAACAACCAAATACCTGTTGGAATTCAAGGCAACAAGACTACAAAGTGGGAAATAGGTTTTGCAGTTAACCTTCCTTTCACATTATGGTTGGAGTTGGTTTGTTGGCAAAATGTTGGATACACCAACTTCCTTTTTATGTCTGTCTGCAAGATTAAATCCTTCGACATATTCCATGCTTGATTGTCATTAAGAGATGGGTTTTCTTAGAAGTGCTTCACATATAGAAACTTTACCAGAGTTGTTATTGAGTCTTTCGATGTGGTTATTTTTTCAAAGCACACATGTACAAGAAGATGAGAAACAATATGCCTGACTAATTTCAAGTTATCTTCCTGCGAATAGGGTGTTCCCTTCCATAAACCTGATGACGCTATACTTCTTTCTAGTGAATAAATTTGGGACTTTTCATGAATTGTGAGACAATTCCAACCCCATAACTATCAATTCCTTATTTAAAGTTATACCCACTAGATTAGAACCCACACAAGGAGAATTCCATTCTTGTTTCAAAAGAACCTGCGATCGACTTATACCATGCTATTTAATACTTGATGTATTTCTTCGCATCCTTAGCCTCTGACATAAAGACGCAACATGGTACCTTGCATTATAATAACACTCTTAAACAATAATAAAGTATGCCCAAATATGTCATTTCAAATGATCTATGCAGCTCACCTTTTGGTTTTTCAATTATCAAAGTTGTCACCTATATTGATGAGATCATCTACAACCAAGGCCACAGTGACAATATCTATTAGAGTTTTATCTGTTTTTCACTAAAGGTGTTTTTTCTTCAGCAGCACTGCAATACATTGCAGTTTCCATTTAGCAGAGAAGTGTACCCAGTAGTAGCCTTGGTTTGTGTGCAAATGGGTTGAATTCATAATATACTTTATCTGTTGTTTTGAAGGTGTTTCTCTGATGCAAGGCTGGATAGCCTGCAAATAACCAGGATCTTTCTGTACTAAAATCGACCCCAAGCAATTGTTTCAAAATGCGCTGTCCACACAAACAATACATTCCATGCAATTAATTTTCTCCCTTAACTATGCAATCACCACTCCACCATCGTTCTCGTTCTCTGCCTTAACACACAAATCCCACACCAACCAACTAAACCAAAAACTGAAAGTCGCAATCACTCTGATGCAAACAGAGTATTTCTCTGACTGTCATAGAATTAAGGCGGCATCAATATTTAACTGTTCAATCCGGCGCTTCCTCCGATCTCTGCTTATTCCCCACGCACTACACAGTATTAATTTGATTCCGAGTCTTCAAACAGCGCCATCAATTCTGGACAGTGGTTAGAATGGCAAATAGTTATGAAACAACGCTCTTAATGGAGTCATATAAATACCGCCTTACCTCCGACAAAGCTCGTACAACTATCTCCGCTCCCGGCTAGAGATATGCCGCCTCCCGGACAGTATGCAAACATACAGCGTATATATATATCATTGCTCGCTGTAATTTAGAATCGACACACATATGCCAATCACAATTATGCCTCCGCTCTTGATGTTTGGTTAATTTCATAATCCGGTGATCGCTCTGGTTATGACGGCCTGTCGGGGTATTCAACCAACACCTCTCGCTTTTGAAACAACGCTCCAACTCATTAATCAACGGACTTTGTGATATATACCTGCGTATTTAATTGTTAGGCTGCAGCGCTTCAAGGAGTAGTCATTGGATATATATATATATGCGTATTGAACTGAACCATCATTCTGCAGTCGATGCATGCGTTAGAGACTCAAGAATTTGTTGCGGACAAGATTCGCTCTTGCTGTATAGCATAACCACGGATGACATAACCACAGATTCGGACGCTTTCAAACATAATAGCGATGACCATATACCTCCACCGATGAATATACAGGCAGACTTACAACTCGGACCGCACAGTTGTAAAGAGGGTGCAGGCTAGAGCGTATACACGGCCCCGCCTCAGCAATTCAACATACAGAGTTAAATTTATGTCAAAGGAAATTTCAGGGCGGAAATTTCAAATTTCTACACAGAATTTTCATTAAATAATCTCACCATTACAATTGCGCAAACTAGAGGAGGTTAATCTGGTGGAGATCGACCGTCCTAAATGCAAGTGCTGGTGCGCTGTCGATTGAGAAATTTAATCAACAATTCCTGAATTTTAAAACAAACAGAGCCTAAGCATAACTGCGACTTTAAGCCAGTGTGCATCAAACGAAAGGCAAACTATTTCAAGACTCATTCTTCAGCATATGCGCAAATAAGAACCATTAGCCGCCCATGCAATTTCAATGTGATCTAACATCGGTTTCTGCCAACATGAGCAGAGCCATATCTCAGGATTTCATAATGCAAATATGATAATACCAATTGAATGCAGATACCCATGATTACATAAAACAAGCATACACAACAATTATATACACAACAGTTATATTCATGGCCAGATATGCAAATCCATGGCCCTTTTACAATGTCTGAAGGCTTATAGCCTTGCTGCACAAACCTACTCTCAACCTCTCATGTCTAATAATCTTTTCTCACAAAAAGCCCTCTTATTTATACAATTAAAAAAAATCATTTAATTAAATGCTCAATCTCTTAAAATCCTCAACAACCCCTAAATCTCTCAACCTCCCCTAAATCTCTCAACATCCCTAAAATCCTTCAATTCATTAAATTTCCTCCTATCCTTTTATTAATAAAAGGATATTTACATAAATCTTCACCTTCTCCTATTTAATTCCAAAATTACTTAATAAAATATTAACAAATAACTCTCAACCCCATATTTTACAAATTAACCATTATGGCACTCCTTATTTACAGATGGAGAAAAAAAAGGTCTTGATGCTCCTGCATCAGACTCCCCATGTAGAAAATTCATGACCACCTGGTCATAAGTCTCCTCCTGGATCCCAAATTTTATTTTGTAATCCTTTCATGCTTGTCGATTGCTTCACTGTTGTTGTCATCTGCTGTTGTCTTCCAGGTTTCCATATTTTGTGCTGTAGTGCTCCACTTGATTTGCTCTTGCAATCCTTTACTGTCATTTTCTTGTTGTCGCTCCTTTTCTTTCTTTTAGTTGTCTTTCTCTGGGATGTCTTTATCATCAACTTCCTTATCAACTCAATTTCTTTGTCCAGTATGTCCTCTGTTTGCTGATTGTTTCCATCCCTTGATTGTTGAATTCTCCTTCTTGCTTGCTCCTCACTTGTTGCTCTAGCTGTCACTATGAATGTTGCAGCCTCCCAATCTTCCTTTCCCTCTGCAACACTCCTTTGCTCTTCACCACCTGAAATTTCATCTGCAATTTCTTC
>APFE031082840.1:181516-196286 GCA_000404065.3 Pinus taeda | reverse complement strand
TCAAGCGCATTCATAAACATATAAGCATATCATAAACATAAATCAATTTGAATCACTGCGCATATTAATACCCTAACTGTAAATGAAATAAAACAACAGTATACCACGTTACGCAGGGCCCGTCCGCGTTCCAGGTATACTGAACTGTGATCCAACGATTACCAAATCAACACAGTGAAATCGTGATTGTAATGCAAGTCTTTGATATTAAAATCAAAACTCTGTTTTTCAAACAACGATAATAATAATGATAATACAACCGGTTCATAACTATGTTTACATATGGTTTTACATCCTTTGAAAACGGATGTACATTCATGAGCAGGTTGTTGCCGCTTTTACCACATCACAATTTTTGAAAATGTTTCTATCCTAACTGATTTAAAAAGGAAACAAAACTTAAATCAATTTGGAATGCGTGCTGTTGCTACCTTTTTCGCCAACATGCCATAGTTGACCTTCGTTGACCGTGCATGTAGGAGGGGCGATTCTGCTGCGAGATAGGTGTTTGTCCATGCTTGGACATTCCGCTTTTCATCCCTACCCTCCGCTCTAGCCTGGCTGTCATGCCACATGTAAAACAATAAACCAATTACAGGATGTTGGAACTTCCTGTAGTCATTTTGCCAAAAATTCCTAATTCATTAACATAAAACCCTTAAATCAATTCCAATGCAATTTAATAAATATAAGACTATTAACTAATCAATTTCCAAGGGATTTGAGAGATAAATGATGAAAAGAGGTAGGCAAATGACATGTTTTTGGAGGGAAAAAGGGGTCATGGAATGGTACCAACAAGACCTCTACCTTGTACTGACCAATCTCTTCTTCAAGTTTGTTCAAGCTCTTGTGCCTTTGTTCAAACTGACTTGACAAGATATCTTCCCGTTTCTTGGCTTTATCCAATTGATTTGTCATGGATATGACTTCTTCATGATGCTTTATTTTTCTCTGATGAAATTCCTTCTTAAGCTTGGCGAGCTCTTCCTTCCTTCCTTGTTTGGTCTTGGTCACCAACTAGTGCTTTCTTCTTAAGTTCCTCGTTTTCCTTTTTCAAATTGATAATCTCTTCCATGGCAACCATAAGTTTAATGAGAAGATCTTCTTCAAAGTATTTTTCATTCTCTTCATCTTCTAGGTCTTCTTTAGCCTTGATGTCATCAATATTATCTTCAACTTCCTTGATGAGCCTTGGATTTTCTTCTTGTTTTCCATCATTTTCTTGACTAGATATCATTGTGAACGCTCCTTTTGAGTGAAGATCATGAAGTTTATCCCATATGCCTTTTGCTGATGAGCATTTTTCAAAATTGGCCTTCGTAGAATCAGGTAGCCCATTCAAGATTGCTTTCATTGCTCTTGTATTATGTTCCTTGGATTCTCCATCCATCATGCTACCAATAACCACCAATTTCCAAACTTCAATGCCTTGAGTCTTTAAGAAATTCCTCATTCTTGCCTCCCATAAACCAAAGTTTCCATTGAACAATGGAGCCTTCACAAATTGATTGACTTCGGTTTTGGTGGTTGGGGGAGACACATCTTTAGGAGGATTGGAGACTTTATTCTTTGGCTTCACTATTTGTGTTCTAATGATCAACCTTCAAGCTGTTAGGTTTTGAGTGAAGGTATTGGCTCTGTTGCCAATTGTTGGAAATACTGGGGGGGTGAATCAGTATTCCTTTTCAATTTTTATTTTTACCAGTTAAATCATTTATATTTAGAACACAAAATGAACAATAGGAATAAATTATTTTATTAATATAATCTTTACAATAAATCAGGTACAATATATATAAGGCTCCAACCTGTTGCCTAGCACCAACTTGGTCTTTTTTCAAACTCCAACCTCTAGGGCACCAACCCTATCTTCTCAAGGCACCAACCTTGGATTTAGGAGCACCAACTCCAAGGACACCAATCCTTCCAATTCTGAGGCACCAACCCCAAGGGCTCTGACCCTATCTTGTCAAGAAATGTTTTGATTGTATTACACTGCTCTCGTAATCTTCTTCACTGTGTTCTGTCAATCTACAACTTCACTACTACATTAATGACAACATGTCTTCATATGAAGGAGTCTTCACAATTCTTCATATTTCCCAAACAGAGTCTGCAAAGTTACCTCATGATGATTTCAAATAGCCATCATAATCTACAAGAGTCTTCACACAACTTCAATTTGTCTATAATGAATTGCACTAAGTTCTGCACAAAAACAACTCTCTGTTTCAAGCCTCTGTTCTCATTGTCACGGTAAATTCTTCAGGAGTGACTGCTTCAGGATTAATTGCTTCAGGAGTGACTTCTTTATAGGATTGACTGTCATGGTTTCAAATTGTGCATTTAATTAAAAACAACCCTGTTCATACTCAGATAATTATCTTAGATCTGTAGAGCATCCTTTTGAACTGTTTTTTGAATCACTCTCAAACACAGGTCTGTGATTTTCAATAAATACCCCAGTCAACAGAATTTTTGACCTTCGGCTTCCTTCTTCTTCTGTTGGACCTTTCGGCTTCCTTATTCACTCGCTCGACCTTCGGCTTCCACTTTCGTTTGCTTGACCTTTGGCTTCCTTTCTTATGCTAATTCACGTTCACGAGTTGTGAATTGTCCTTCTTCTCTGTGATAGATGCCAGAGATCCATTACCTGAAGTGAAGCGTTTCAACTTGTATATATATGAGTTTTTCTAATAACCAAAAGAAACATTCATTGGGAGGAGAGGTCGACTTATGAGTTTGCACATTAAAATATTTTATCGGAGAGGCCCTTTTTTTTAATATTCATCCAAGGCTATACCCACATGGAGGTCCCACGAAAATCGCAATCGAAATTTTTGGAGGTTTGCACATAACATAGTGATTCCTCTACTGCCAACGGAGCGGATGCAATATGATCTTAAGCAGTTGTTAATAAACCTGTCAGGTCCATAACCTTATCGCAATCGGTGGTTTGACATCCCTTAGAAACTAGCTATACTGCGGATGCGATATTGTATAAAGTCATGTTATAGTGGTGCAGCGGGTCCGCAATAATATCGTGATCGGAGGTTTTACCATGACAACCCTATAAGACTTGTGATATGAAAGTTCTGATACGTGGATGCGATATTACATTGAGTCATATTATAGTGGTGCAGTCAGGTCCGCAGTAATATCGCAATCGCAGTTTTTAATGTGACATCCCTTTATAACTTGCGATATGAAAGTTCCGATAGGTGGACACGATATTTCATTAAGGTGAATTGTAATGGTCCAGCGGGTCCGCATATTATATAGAAATCGACATATTTTTATGTGACAAGGTTTTAAGGCCAGCGATATGACGAAAGTGATATTTTTAAGGGTGTGTTGTAATGGGACCATTGGGTCCATAACTGATATCGCAATCGGGGGTTCATTACTTCCTCTGATATGGCTCTTACTCTTGGCATATGCAATAGATCTGCATTTTCTTGGCTCGTCACTCCTGTGGTTTCTCTTTACTCCTATCTGATACACTGCTCTGATAGCTCTTCTTCCGATAGTTCTTCTATGCTCTGATAACTCTTCTTTGATAGCTCTTCTTTGATGGATTTTGATGAACTCTTTCTTCTCCTGTTGCTTCACGAATCTGCTCTACTTGGCTTCATATCATTATTTACTATCCAAAATATTGCCATATTGACATCAATGACAATCTAGATCAACATAACTATAATAGTACCTGTGTCGATCACCTCTCCTATCTGGAGTGTACAACAACCTACTAGCTCTTATCGTGTAAGATATATCTGATCTGTGTCTACTAGGAGACCTACTGCCATATGCCCCATTAGTCTTGTCCTCGTGTCCATGGCTGATCCAAAGTGGTCCTTATTGCTGCAAATCTAACAAACTTTGAAGTAGTAGCACATTCACCTCTACTTGTCTCTCTTGCGCATGCATGATTTTGTCATTGTATGCTTTGCAACTCCTTATTTCTTCCTTCTAGATTCTCAATGTGTCTTCCAAATTAGAAGAGTGCCCCACACCACACTACTCATCTGATGCATAGGGAGATTCTATGTAGTGTGCCACCTTCCTAGCCATCTGATTTCTTTCCTACAAGCCATACTATGTCAGCTAAACCAAATCAAAATAAGCCAACATACCTTCTCATAATTCATGGAGGATACCTTGTCTACGAGATCATCAATTCAATGTGATACATGTATAACATAATCATAACATCATATAGACATATATTGAATAAGTGTATCAACGCATAAACACCATTTTAGCTAAGGTCCAATCATCAATGCAAGGCCATATAAACAATGCATGCTATGACCTCATGCATGACAACAACCATTACTCCATTGGACACACTTCCACATGCAACTATCAACATGCATCAACAATTCCTAATCAACTACACATATGTATGAATGTGTGTAGTGATCAATTTTTGTAATCGATCTACAAGGCTGATACATGTAATCAAAACATTCGAGAATGCACCTGACATACAATGATGTATTCAAGCGACATATAACCATATGCAACTAGTCATATAATTTTGATGATTCATCCCACAAAATCACATCAAGTTCCTCATGAAAACCTTACTACCATCATGATCAACATGATGCATTGCAACAAGCACATGGGATGCAAGTGTACACACATGCAATTGAAATGCATGCATGACCGAACACCTTCACTCGAGGAGAGCACAACCATGCTCTGACACAAATGTGTAACACCCCCTCCTCCCAGGTCCACCTAAGAAACCAGCCAACCGAGGTAAACATGCGATGAGAGAGGCTACTATAAGCGATTCAACTTCCTTGGTGACCTTAAGGAAATGGGATCGACAAAACATATCAAACAAACCCACCCACATCAATAACAACACCCTTAGGAGACATGTCAGCCACTCAAACATATTGTCCATGAGTCCCTCTGATGATTTCAGCCTTTTAACCCCTGGTCACTCTTATGATATAGGCAAGATAGCGACCAGAAGCCAAATTCGCTCTCACAGGCTTGTGTGCTAGCGTCTCTAAACTTTTTCTAGTAGACCTATGCCAGCATCACTAGGATTTGAGCCACTTTTCTAGCCTAGAATCCCAGGCTCTTCCCAAAACTTGTTATAACCTTCAAAATCCATCAAAGACATGATGACAATATAAACAAATCAAAAATAAACCTCGGGGCTAGGCTTGCATCCCCAACCGGGATTGACATTCTTTGAAACACTTGGGATCAATGCAACCTACAAGTCTAGGATACAAGATAGAGCATAAATGACTGAAATAAATTATGAAACCTAAACAGAAGGATCACCTCCTTCTCCATTGAACTATTATAACATCAATTAGGTCTTGCATCCATCCATTTAACAATTACAAGTAAATACATGAAATAACCATGGCATGAACCAGTCATTTAACCATGCTTATAACCAACATAAAACCATATAAATATCATAGATATGTAATCCATTAAATCCACATATAAACCAATGCAAAATTAAGAGAACATAGATTTTATTAATCATAGGAAAATCAAACCAGGTTCAGGACTTCCACGTACCACCCGACCGTATAAATGGTTGAACCAAATATCTCTTTCAGCTAGTCACCCCTGTGCCATATTCCAATCATGAATGTGGGATCTCATAGGACAACCAATCCATGAAAAACCAAGGGAATCCAGACGTTAAACAACCTCCATCCTCATCAAACTATGATCACACCAAAATTAGTTCTCCGATCACAACCAAACTAAACTTGGAATGCCATCTGAAATCCATCACTATCCTTGAGGAGTTTTCTGTCTCCTTGTCTCTCAGGCTTTACCGCAATCCAATCCCAGATCACTAGGCCCTAAACCAAGACTAGTCTCTCAGTCTTTACCACAATCCAAACTCGGATCACTAGGACCTAAACCGATACTTCTCCCTCGGGCTTTACCATGTATCCCACCAAAATCGATCAAGGGATTCCTATGCCTTTGAGAATGAAACTTGAGACCACATCTTCCCTGGATTCTGAAATCCATCCAGAAACCAAAGCTCAAAAACAAAAATAAACATCCCAACACCATGGCATCTGGAAAAAGGAAAGGCTAGGTTGAAAACCACTTTCATAACTCAGAAAAACCATGTCACCAACAACAAGAGAACCATATACCAACATGCAAAGCCATACATGTCCAAACCAGCTAGGAAATCACACATGCAAAAGGTTTCCTACAAGTATTCCTACTGAACCTTCCTGATCCTTCTCTTATTCCTTAATCCTTGCTTTCCTTCCTTTCCCTTTGTTTTCTTTTCCTTCCTTGATTCAAAGCTAGAGTTGATCCATATTTAAATAGGAATGAAAAAAGTTACAGATATAACCATAAATACAAAGATGCAGAAGAAATAACGCTTCATTTCATTAATATCAAATATTGAAATATGCTTACAAACAGAATGGAAATAAGACTAGCTCGAGCGATGGTAGCTTATCTCTGAAAATAGATGTGGCGGCTACATGCCTCAGAATTGTGTTACAATGAGGCTCAAAGGCCTATTTATTATTGAGAAACAATGGAAAACCCTAAACATCAAAAAACCTAACCCTAGGAGTTGACGGGCCAAAATTGTGGGCCCCATTTGGATAAATTGGTACATCAACTTCCTGGGGTCATAACTTTGGCATATGATCTTTGTTTGGCTATCATAATACCTCATTTCGAAGATGTCAAATAGAAGGTCAAAAACAAATCAATGAACAAGTTTGGGACGTTTTTGGCCTCTTCGTTTTCCTCAAAAACGCCATTTAGGGCCTCAAAACGGCTCCATAAGTTCAGGACCCAAAAAACTGCCAAAAATAGTAAATTGTGCTACAATTAAGGAAACCGAAAAAACTAAAAGAGACAGTGTTAGGGGTCCAAGTGGAATAGGAAGGTGGCCACCAATATCCACCTGGATCATTCCTCCCCCCTTAGGAAGCAATGGTCCCCATTGCGTTGAGTTCCTCCATGAGATGAGGAAACTTTTGCTGAACTTGGTCCCTGGTGAGCCACTTGCCCTGGTGAAGGAGTTGGCCTACTTTGACAACTCAATATAGTTGGATCCTTTGTTGTCGGGTGTTCTTGATCTGCGTGTCCATGATCTGATCATTTGTGGCTTGTTCCATGCAATCTGTATTTAACTCTGTAGGTGTGGGTTGTTCTACAATGTCTTATGTGTATAGCAATGGTGGTCCAAATTGAACATTGGTTGTAGGCCAAGGAATGAGGGAATGTTGAGCTCAAATGCATTGTCTCCCACTGCCTTGGTAATGGTGTAAGTACCATATCGGAGTGGTATGAGTTTCCGATAAGCTCCGGTAAAGCATTCCTTTTGCAAATGCAACCAGACTTTGTCACCCACCTAAAACTTGCGTGACACCCGATGTTGATCATGTCGTTGCTTGTACTTGGCATTTGATTTCTCCAGAATTTCGTGGACCTGTTGGTGGATATGTTGGATGTGCTCAATGAAGTTGTTTTCCTTATCGATTTTGGACTAGACATGAACCGAATTTGCATGAGTAGCTGCAAATGGCATGGCCACATCAATGGGACATAGTGGCTAGAATCCCAAGCCCACCTAAAAAGGGTTGTGGCCAGTCGAGTTGTGGGAGAGTCTAGTTATAATTGTGTTGGACATAGGGGATGATCTCATCCCATTTTTGTGGATGCTTTGAGTTGTACATGCGTAGAATATGTACGATCATCCTATTGATGACCTCTGTCTGGCCATCAATTTGGGGATGGAAAGTTGTAGACTTAGTGAGCTTGGTGTCCAGCATCGACCAGAGACTAGTCCAAAATGCACTAAGAACATATTTTCCCGATTCGAGATGATAGATTGTGGGATCCCAAAGTGTACCCACACTCGTTCAAAGAAGAGTTTAGCAGTGGCTTCCACTATGATATTCTTCTTGCAGGCCGCCATAATGGCCATCTTCGAGAATATGTCGACGACTACAAAAACATAGTCGTTTCCATTTGTAGTAGAAGGGAGTCCCAACATGTAATCCATGGATATGGATTCCCAAGGTCGACTAGGGGTAGGTAGCGGAGTATAGAGGCCTTGCTTATTTATGGTCTGCTTCACAATGGTGTAGGCAGTGAAGGATCTGATATACTTTTGTAGTATTGCCACCGTTTTCTCGACCCCAAAATGCCTAGTGACCCGACTTATAGTGTGCTTCCCAAATCATCTTGGCACGCTCTCTTGAAGGAACACAAAGGTGTCCCAAGTGGCATAATAGGGCATCCTGGAGATGAAAATCTGGAACTTGCTGACCTTCCAAGAGCGTCCGATATGTGAGGCCGAATTCTAGGTCGCTTTTGTAGAGAAGTGGCCAATCAGAAGTCTCATGCCCACAAGAGTTGAGCACAGTGGTTAACGCCATGATCGGTGATTGGCTGAGGCAATCTGCAAAATTATTGATTTTTCCCTTCTTATACTTGATATTCAAATGGAACTGTTGCAGGTATGTGGACCACTTCTGATGGCGATCATTATGCAACTTCCCTTGCGTCTGTATGAACTGTAAGGGCTAGTGATCTATGTGGATGACCATTTCATTCCCAAAATGTAATGCTTACATTGTTGGTAGGTCTGCACAATGGAATACATATCTTTGGGATACTTCTGGATTGTGTCTGAAAGTGTCTCACTGTGATATGTCGTTGGATGCCCCTATTGAGTAAGGACTACCCCAATAGCATAGCCAAAGGCATTTGTCTCGATCTCAAATGGTTGTTGCAAGTCTGGTAATGTGAGCACTAGTGCAAAGCAGAGGCGATGTTTCAACTCTATGAATGCCTTCTGTTGAGATTCAGACCAAAATAATTTTTTTTCGCCCCTCCCTTGTTGACTTGAGTCAAGGCCTACGTGATATGAGAGAATCCCAACACGAACCTGTTGTAGAAATTGGCAAGACCCAGAAAGTTGTGGAGCTCTATCAAAGTGGTTGGAGCTGGCCAATCCCGGATGACTTGGATCTTGGATGGATCCACATGCACCCCCTGTTGGCACATAACTTGTGTTGTCGCAGTGTTTGGAGAACCTGTCGAATGTGGTGGAGGTGCTCTTCCCAACTATGGCCAAAGATCAGGATTTCGACCAAGTATACCACTACAAATGAGTTGGTGAATGGTCATAAGATGTCATCAATCAACCTCATGAAGGTTGCAGGAGAATTATTCAACCCCAAAGGAATAACTAACCATTCGAAAAGGCCCTCCTTGAATTTGAAGGCAGTCTTCCACACATCATAGGTTTCGATTGGTACCTGGTGATATCCTTACTTCAAGTCGATCTTGCTGAAATATTTTGCCCCCTTCAGTTGGCCTAGAAGGTCATCAATCTATGGGATTGGGTACCTATTCCAGATAGTGATCTTGTTTAGCACCTGATAGTCAATACAGAATCTCCAACTCCCATCCTTCTTATGTACCAACACGACCGGGCTCCCACACAGCTATGAACTCGGCTGGATGTGACCTTTCTGCAGCATCTCCTGAATCTTCCTTCTTTGACAACTCGATATAGTTGGATCCTTTGTTCTTGGGTGTTCTTGATCTTCGTGTCCATGATCTGATCAATTGTGGCTTGTTCCATGCAATCTGGATTTAACTCTGTAGGTGTGAGTTGTTATGCAATGTCTGATGTGTCTAGCAATGGTGGGAAGTATGGTCAAAGGTGGTCCACATTGAACACTGGGTGTAGGCCAAGAAATGGGGGAATGTTGACCTCAATGCATTGTCTCCCACTACCTTGGTAATGGTGTAAGGACCATATTAGAGTGGTATGAGTTTCCGATAGGCTCCGGTAAGGTGTTCCTTTTGCAAATGAAACTAGACTTTGTCACCCACCTAAAACTTGTGTGACACCCGATGTTGATCATGTCGTTGCTTGTACTTGGCATTTGATTTCTCCAGAATTTCGTGGACCTGTTGGTGGATATGTTGGATGTGCTCAATGAAGTTGTTTTCCTTATCGATTTTGGACTAGACATGAACCGAATTTGCATGAGTAGCTGCAAATGGCATGGCCACATCAATGGGACATAGTGACTAGAATCCCAAGCCCACCTAAAAAGGGTTGTGGCCAGTCGAGTTGTGGAGAGCCCGGTTATAGTTGTGCCGGACATAGGGGAGGCTCTCATCCCATGTGCATGGATGCTTTGAGTTGTACATGTGAAGAATATGTACGATCATTCTGTTGACGACCTCTATCTGGCCATCAATTTGGGGATGGAAAGTTGTGGACTTAGTGACCTTGGTGTCCAATATCGACTAGAGACTGGTCCAAATTGTACTGAGGAACCTTCTGTCCTGATCCGAGATGATAGATTTTGGGATCCCAAATTGTACCCACACTCGTTCAAAGAAGAGTTTAGCAGTGGCTTGCACTGTGACATTCTTCTTGCAGGCCGCCATAATGGCCATCTTCGAGAATATGTTGATGACTAAAAAAACACAGTCACTTCCATGCTTAGTAGAAGGAAGGCCCGACATGTAATCCATGGATATTGATTCCCAAGGTCAACTAGGGGTGGGAAGCAGAGTATAGAGGCCTTGCTTCTTGATGGTCGGTATCGCAATGGCGCAGGCAATGCAGGATCTGATAAACTTCCCTACATCCTGTCGAAGATTCAGCCAATAGAAATACTTCTTCAGTACTACCACCATTTTCTCGACCCCGAAATGCCCAGTGGCCTGACTGTAGTGTGCTTCCCAAATCATCTTGGCACGCTCTCATAAAGAAACACAAAGGTGTCCCAAGTGGGACAATAGGGCATCCTGGAGGTGAAAATATGGAACTTGCTAACCCTACAAGAGCATCCAGTATGTGTGACCGAATTCTAGGTTTCTTTTGTAGAGAAGTGGCCAATCAGAATTATCGTGCTCACAAGAGTTGAGCATGGTGGTTAACGCCATGATCAGTGGTCAGCTGAGGTAATCTACAATATTATTGGTGTTGCCCTTCTTATACTTGATATTCAAATGGAACTGTTGTAGGTATGTGGACTACTTTTGATGGTGATCATTCTGCAACTTCCCTTGCGTCTGTATGATCTGCAGGGGTCGGTGATCTGTGTGGATGAACAGTTCCTCCCCAAAAATGTAATACTTACATTGTCGGCAGGCCTGCACAATGGAATACATCTATTTTTCATAAGTGGGATACTTTCGGACTGTGTCTGAAAGTTTCTCACTGTGATGTGCCACTGGATGCCCCTATTAAGTAAGGACTGCCCCAATAGCATAGTCAGAGGCATCTATCTCGATCTCAAATGGTTGTTGCAAGTCTGGTAATGTGAGCACTGGTGTAGAGCAGAGGTGATGTTTCAACTCTATGAATGCTTTCTGCTGAGATTCAAACCAAAATATTTTTTTTTTCACTCCTCCCTTGGTAACTTGACTTAAGGCCCACGTGATATGAGAGAATCCCAACACGAACCTGCGATAGAAATTGGCAAGACCCATAAAGCTACAGAGCTCTATCAAAGTGGTTGGAGCTGATCAATCCCGGATGACTTGGATCTTGGTTGGATCCACATGCAGCTCTTGTTCATCAATAATGTATCCTAGATATTGAACCTCGGTCATGCCAAAAGTGCATTTCTCCAAATTGGCACATAGCTTGTGTTATCGCAGTGTGTGGAGAACTTGTCGGATGTGGTGGAGGTGCTCTTCCAAACTATGGCTAAAGATTAGGATGTTAATCAAGTATACCACTAGAAATGACTTGGTGAATGGCCGTAAGATGTCATCCATCAACCTCATGAAGGTTGCAGGATCATTCGTCAACTCGAAAGGCATAACCAACGATTCGAAAAGGCCCTCCTTGGCTTTGAAGGCAATCTTCCACACATCATAGGGTTCAATTGGTACTTGGTGATATCCTAGCTTCAAGTCGATCTTGCTGAAATATTTTTCCGCCTTCAGTTGGTCTAGAAGGTCATCAATCTGTGGGATCGAGTACCTATTCCGGATAGTGATCTTGTTCAACGCCCGATATTCAATACAGAGTCTCCAAGTCCCATCCTTCTTATGTACCAACATGATTGGGCTCCCACAACACTATGAAATCGGTTGGATGTGACCTTTCTGCAACATCTCTTGAATCTGCCTCTTGATTTCATCGTTCTCCAAAATAGAGCGCTAATAGATTGGTCCATTCGGTAGCGGCGCACCTAGGGTCAAATCAATGGAGTGCTTGACCTGACAGTGCAGAGGCACCATTATGGGGGAGGTGAAGATGTCCTCGTACTCCTCCATTACCTTGTCCATCTATTTTTGTCATGCGGAGGGGCCCTGTCTGGAGGTCATGGCCACAGTCTTCTTCTTTCCCTGAGGGCGTATCATCAGGAAAACAAATTTATCGGTTTTGGAAATGAGCTTACTGCATTGTTTTGTAGTAACCAAAGAGATGGTGGTAGGCAGTGCTACCTCTCATATCTTGTAAAACTTATTTCCCAAAGTAAAAATAATGACACGAGGCCTTGACTCATACACAGCATGTCGCTTCCATAAGTATGGTTGGCCTAATAATACATCACAAACATCAAGAGAAGCAACGTCACATAATACCTCATCCGTGAAGGGCTTGATGTTGTATGGAAGGCGACACTATTGGCTCATGTGAAGATCACGTCCTTGGTGAAGCCACTCAATGGTGTATGGTTGTGGATGTGTTGTGGTCGATAAGCCCAGTCGCTTCATGACCTCTTCCGAAATGAGGCTATTTTGGCTCCCACTATCGACAATGAACTGTAGCGGGGAACCCTTTACCCGCATTTGGGAGTGGAAGAGGTGCTCCTCCTCCTCTGGATCTTCAGGTTCCTCCTTCTAGATCTTCGTGATGGCAACAGTGGCGTTGGGCTCTGAACCAATAATTTTCTCCCCTTTGTCATTCCCCTGTTGGTTTCTAACTCAAGTTTGGAACATGCATCTGATTCCGAAGCCTTTAGCTTGGTCACTAGTGACTGCTTGGCTCGACACTCACTTGTGTTGTGAGTGGAGCTCTTATGGAACTCACACCACTTTCCCATGTCCTTCTTTGGCTTTGTAGTGGTTTTCTTTACTTGTGGCTTTGGTGGGTTGTCTTGGGCCACCCTGCCTTTGCTTTGTCCTTTGTTCTACGGTCCGGGGGTACCTTTCCCTTTCTTCAGAGTCGCAGATCTAAAGTCTCGCTTCTTTTATTTAAATGTGTGCTCGATCTTGACATCATATCGGTATGCCGTGCCGAGCGAGGAGATGTTTAGGAAATCCATCTTGTCCTAGATGTACCTGTGTAGGCAGTCATGGTACTTGAGAACCAAATGGTTCTCAGAATCCTTGATACCCAATTTCGTGCAAAGGGTATGAAAAACATTGGTAAACTATGGTACATCTTGGTCCCTTCCCTGTCGCAGCGTTGTCCACTTTATGTATTTATCCTCATAGCTCCCGACAAGGTAGTACTGCTCCTTGATGGCATCCCGGAACGAGTTCCAAGTGGGTGCAACTGAAAATAGTGAGTTTGTACTTTCATCCTTCTTCTCACAGTAGGTTTACCACCCGTCCTTAACGTGGGGGGTTGCTTTGAGAAGTGCAAAAGTGATCTTTTCTTGGCTGGAAAAATCATGAATGGAAAAATATCCTTCTAGCATATTTAACCATTTATCTACAGCATCTGCATCTATCTGACCCTCAAATATGGGAATGTCAAAGTTAACTTGTACCTTAAAGGGTGTGGCGCTTCCAAAGTAGGTGTTGGAAGTAGATGTGTCGCACTTGAGTAGCCACTAAAGGATCTGTACAAAGTAGTCCATCATCGTGTTCCTTTTTCGCTCGAGGGATTCTTTGAGCAATATCTTGACAGGATCTCCTACCCCCTCATTTTTCTTTTCATCTACCATGGGAGTTCGTTGGGATTTGTGAGGCTGGTCTTGCAAAGGTTCGACCAATTCAAGCCCTAACTCCTTATATCCTGACCTTGTTGGGGACATGCAAAGAAAAACAGAGAAAGAGTAGATTGCTCTGATACCATTGATCCGGATTTAAACAGGAACGCAAAAAATTACAGATATAACCATAAATACAAAGATGCAGTAGAAATAACGCTTCATTTCATTAATATCAAATACTAAAATATGCTGACAAATAGAATGGAAATAAGGCTAGCTCGGGCGATGGTAACTTATCTTTGAGAAGGGACGTGGCTGCTACATGCCTCAAAACTGTGTTACAATGAGGCTCAAAGGCCTATTTATTATTCAGAAACAATGGAAAACCCTAAACATCCAAAAACCTAACCCTAGGAGATGAAGCACCAAAACTGTGAGCCCCATTTGGGTAAATTGGTACATCAACTTCCCAGGGTCGTAACTTTGGCATACTTTCTCCATTTGGCATTCATAATACCTCGTTCCGAAGATCTCGAAGCTCGAAGAGAAGGCCAAAAACAAATTAGCATGCCAATTTGGGACATTTCTAATCTTTCCGTTTTCCCTAAAAATGTCGTTTAACGCCTCAAAATGGCTCTGGAAGTTTAGGACCTGAAAAACTCCCAAAAATAGTAAATTGTGATGCAATTAAGGAAACCGAAAAACTAAAAGAGACAGTGTTGGGGGTCCAATTGGAATAGGCAGGTGGCCACCAATGTCCACCTGGATCATTCCTCCCACCTTAGGAATCAATGGTCCCCATTGCATTGAGTTCCTCCATGAGATGAGGAAACTTCTGCTGAACTTGGTCCCTGGTG